>OMKR01050177.1:0-16943 GCA_900302355.1 Cyttopsis rosea | reverse complement strand
TCTTTCCTCTTGATTGTCATGCCTGTCCCAAGTGCCGCAGTATTCATCCCCATCTTTGTGTGGTAATTTGTCATCAGCACCGTTCCACTTGACTTTCATAGTAATTAGTTTGGATGCAGTTCAGAGATGAGATGCACTGCGTCGTCAAGGTCAAGGGCCTTCATTAGCAGATATCGATTTGGGTAGAGAGATACTAAACTATTAACTCATAGCATGATTAAAGAAAAAAGACAGATGGGACGAAGTGTTAGGGTGGAAAAAAAAGAGTTGTGATCCAAACAACAAGTTTTGGAAACGGGATCGGAACAAGGGGAGGGGGCTGGACAGACAGAAGGATACTGATAGAGAACGTGGGGCATTTGGGCGAGAACGACGTCGCAATTACTGACCAGATAAAGAGGTGATTTGTTGTCATTAGGAGCGCGTAGATGACCTGGCTCGATGTGCGTTTTAGACAGGAGGAGGTGGGCCGGGCAGGCTGACAAACTGCCCACACACTCCCTGATTATTTTTACTGATCCACCATCACACACACACACACACACACACACACACACACACATACACACACACACTCTGCCATCGATTGCTTGCCTTGGCTGGAGACAAACAGACTGCGGGTGCTGGAAAATATGGTGGCTCAGAGAGAGAAATTTGGATACAGAGAAAGAGAGAGAGAAAGAGAAATAGATGGTATTGGAGTACTGGCATCTTATGACTGGAATGCCAGATGGAGTAAAGCATGGTTAAATACACAATTTTCTCATAGTGTATATGTATGGATACTTTTTCAGTCTTTAGAGACCAAGGCTGGAACCCCTTTTTCCTTCTTACATTGTTATATTAACAATCATGTGTTTTTTGGCAATCATAAAAATTAATCATCATTTCCTTTTATTGGTTAACCTGTTTCTAAAAGGATTATCACATAGAACGAGCTGGTCTCTCAGCTCATGACTAACTGTTTAACAATATAACATTGGAAAGGTGAGTGACACTGATTTCTGCTCAGGGCTAGTTGTTCTGTTGTAGATTTGGTCTATTCATAGCAATCTTAACAATAGAAATATCAGCCTAAGGTTGACACTTCTACTGAGACCAAGGGCAAAATATTGTCTTACTGGAGGAAATGATTGAGAACATACATGTATTTGGACTTTTTGTTGATTCTGTTTACCATATGAAGGTCTGGGTTAAGGCATAGAGAAAAAACAGTGAGATACTGTAGGGATTCAAAGTGTCCGTCAGTCAAACTGCTGCCCTTACATTTGGTAACAAAATGGCCGTATCAATGTGGATCTACGGTATGTATTCGGTTTCTTTGAATTTGGTTTGTCAACGGTCTCATTTTATCCTGGGTGTTATACCTCGAGGGTGCTTTATTTGCCTCACAGTCTATTTTTTCCCTGGATGTGAGACAAGGAGCTACAGCCGACAACGCCCCTGTTTCCTCCCCTCTGGTTTTGAGAGTGTGTGTTGGTGCGTCAGTATCTTTGTACGTGCACGGAGCCACGGTTTGTGTGTCTGCAAATTTGTTTGTGCATGCTAATGCTATTTGGTGCTTTGACATGCGTGAGCTTGTGTGTGTGTGTGTGTGTGTGTGCATGTGTTTGTGTGTGTGTGTGTGTGTGTGCGCACGCGTGCGTGCGCTTTGGCTGCCTGCTTTGTGTGCTGCTCCTGCTGTGACAGATGGAGCGCAGCCCACGCCCAGATTAACAGACTTACATTAACAAAATCAGGGTTCTGCATGCTGTCTCTCTCTGCTCCGTCCTGCCTTCCCCACCTTGTCTCTTTCCTCGCCCTCCATTTTATAGCTGTTTCGCTCACTGGGATTTTAGTATTGAATTTAATTGTATTGAATTCAAACCAGCCTTTGGAAATATACAGTATATAGAGAAAAGGAGAATAGAGGGTAGTAAGTGATACACAGGGAGGTAAAAGGAGAAGTGGATGCGAGAGGGAAGTTGGCTGCGATAAGGTGACATTGGTTCTCGAAAGCGATGGATGAACTCGAAGGAGGAATGCAAAGGAAAGCGAGAGGGAAGGGAAGGCTGCACGAGGCTGCTGTTGCTAGGGCAGAATGTCTGAACCACACAAGAATGGTGGGGGAGTGGAGAGAGAGCGAGGAAGAGGGAGTGCGAGAGAGATTGCAAGACAGAGCTTGCAGCATTATTCTCCGTCAGCACCAGCATTGTCACCGTGACTCCCATGTCCTATACCGCCTCACTGGAGGATGCAGTTTCCACGGCAACCATTCAAGGCCACAGAGATTCACTAGAGGCAAAGAGAGGGAGAGATGAAGAGGCAGAGTTGGGATGAAAAAGGTGATGCACGGATGAGGACGAGGCCTCGTCTGAGTGCTCGGAGTGTAAGCAGATGGTCTGGCGCAAAGTTATTGAAAGACAGGGGCCAGTAGGGAAATAATTGGATTAGGCAATAGAAGATAAATAAAATATAAAACTAGTGGTCACTGAAAAGAAAAAATGAGGTCAGAGCAGGAGAGAGGGAACAGGGTGATAATGCTTACACTTGGAATAAGTAAGTGAGAGCGTGAGAGAGTTTTCGGTACGTATCGCTCAGAGAAGTGCAAAGAGAGTTGGAGATGGGCAGGACAAGAGGCCAAGTGCAACGGAGTGAGTGTGCGAGGAGTGTGACCTACATAAAGTACGACTCGAGAGGTGGAAGCAAGTTTATTACGGACTTATCTGTGCCACCATTTAATTTGACATTCCACACATAGATGCGGAGGACTGATTTTATTATGGGCAACTGGAGTCAGACTCCATTATGCACCTGCTCAAGGCACGATGAGGACAACCAGCCAAGAGGAGGACAATGGAAGACAGGGAGATGGGATGGAGGGTGCTTTCCCAACTTCAGTGCCTTGGGCTTGCCCATGTGAACCACTGTTGAGGAAATTAGGCACATGACTGCATCTAAAGACAACAGCCATACCTGTCTCCAGGAACAGTACATTTTGAGGCAACGGCGACTAATCACTTGAGTCTAGAGGCTGGATCAGTCAGAGAAGCGAGGGAGTCAGAATGCATGGACGGGCAGCAGGCATCTTTAGGGCTGCACTTCCTGAGTTAAGGTTTGTATGATGTGAAGAGATTTGTGTTTGGATGAACGTTCAAAAGGCTACGCAGAGCTGTCTGAAAGCTGTCAGGGCCTCGTTCCTTCTCCTTCGGAATCCTTCCGCCTGTGTCTGTTTTTATATTCCTCACTTAAGTCTCTCTTAGGTCTTCAAACATCTCCCTGTCTGTCTTTATTTCTCTCTTTCCCTATTGGGGACTAAGCAGAATAAATCCTTTTTTAATGCTCTGCCATTTAGTTATGTCACGATTAATGACTATATGATCCTCATTAAAAACCGCTGCTCTGATTAAGTGGTGCAAGGTCTTAGCAAATACACATACAAAAATAGTCACAAAACTAAATGTGTGCACGCACACACAGACGCTCAACTACACTCAGTTGGCAGTGTATTTTATTGGGTGGCTGTTCAGTGCTGTCTCTTAGGATAGTTTGTCTCCACCATCTGTCACTCGATCCTTCTGGGATCACACACACCCCAGGTGCCCAGTCTGGCATGAAACACAAGTACACACACGCTCCGTCATTTCTCAACACCTGGCAACCAGTTATGATTTCATTCTATACCTGGTCCACCTTTTTCTCTTTCTGTTTTACTGTAACCGGCTTGGGCAATAAGTGGTAATTCATGCAGACTTGCACATACATTCTCCTCTCACTATCCAGGCGCAGCGATGAACACACAGACGCATGAATACAAATTAGGTCTTGAACAGACAGCAGGATCAGGTTGTATTTTTATCAAAATGCATGAATACACACAATCACAAGCACACACACACACGCACACGCACACAAAATCCACAGCCAGCACAGAAAAGCAAGGAGCAGGTGTTTTAGACAGAAGGGCGTGGCACCAGCTCAAGTGTAAGCTGTCATAACAGTCCCAGAATTCTCTAGTACTGCAGTGCACCCCTAAGAAAGGGAGAAAAAAATATCACCTTCAAGATCGTTACTGATCATTTCCCCCTTCTTCCTTCTCTGCCTTTTGGTTTGACGATCATGTTTTTCGTATCCGCATCCTTGCACTTTCTAGCTGCTCTTCCTCCTCCTCTTCCTCGCCATCTTGTTACATAACTCTGCGCTGCTCTCCACTGCGCTTCTGCCTAACCGGCCGATGGCGGGGCCAGACATGGGTATGAATAAAGTCGACATGGCAAAATGGAGCTTGGGATGATTTAAGCGGCTGTGAAAACCTTAGGAAGCATAGAGGAGAGAAGGGGACGTCCACTGTGCATACACAGGCACAGTATGCGACTGAACTACTGGCAACTGCAACAAGAAGAGGGTTTAAGAGTTATGTACATGCATGGTGCATACAATTCAGAGTTGTGAATAGATAGTGTATACTGTATATTTTTGTATGTGTTTTGCATCACTCAAGAGGACACATCAGTGATACATGGATACACTCCGAGGCAGGAGGTGTGGCTCCATGTAGGCAGCCTAAGCTAAAGACACAATGATGGGAGTGAGTGAGAGTGAGTTAAGCATCACTGTGCAAACCATTGTTGTTCGTAACATGCCTGTAAGTGTAAAGTGGTGGACTCTTAACTCTCAATCACATTTAATGTGACCATAAACATCACGAGGCATGATTAAGAGAGTCCTGCCAATCGCTGGGCGGGACAGACGCTGGTCGACTTTGCTTCACACGCTAGATTAGATGAAAGGTCAGGGGAAATGAGAAATGGAGAGGGGAGGAGAGGGATTTGGCTCTGCAACAGCCATTGACAAATCAGATTGAAGCAATGACTGTGTGGGATTCAGTGCAGGGCAAGGCGTTGGCCTCTGTTACCATCCTAAGGAATAAGACAACATATTACAAGCACTTATATCGAGAAATATAGGCACTGATGAGGAACAATAAAACAGATTACATTTGTTCTGGTCTTTTTCTGTTGTGGTTTGAATGTTGAACGGTGGGTGGAGTTTAATGAAACGTCCAGCCGGCCAGCTGGACGGTCGGCTGGGGAATAAAGTGAAGCAACACCAGAGTTGGTGTTGATAGAATTCTGACGTGTTTATTGCTACAGAGTTTTTATACAGGACAAAGGGCATGGGTAAGCTTATGGTGTTGCTTCAGGTGATTTAAACTGGTTTTATCAGGACATGATCATAACATTTACTAGTGATAAAAGTGATAGTCGGGCAGTCAGTAGTTGCCTTCACACTGTGCAATCACATGTCTAATATCAATGCTATATTTGCCTGGCTTCAGTTTACAATGTAAACAATAAAAATAAACGTGTGAAACACTAAAACAAAAAAAATAGCAAAGAAGTTTGCACAGTATGAACTTTTCTGTCGCAAAACATTTGGACACAGCCAGTAAGAGCACTTGGCAGTATGTCCCATTTCATTTTTTTCCCACCAAGTTGTAATGTCTTTGACCCTACATAAGAGAGCACTGCCCTGCCCTGCTCTTGCCTGCCCTTCTCTGATCCGTCCGTCTCTGAACAGCATGACTCAGGGCTCCTTGGGGTCCTCTCTAGTTCACGACACTAAGTTCACATTGGGGCCAGGTCATCCCATTCATTGCCTGAGTTGTTGTGGACAGTCATATACCGAGGCACTTCAGAGTACATTTAGAATACATGGCAATGGAGTAACAGGACAATTGTTTGTTTTTTAATTTAATTGTAATTTTACTCACTGCTATCGTGCAGCTTTCTTTGTAAGACTAAGAGAATAATGACTACGTTCCTGCTTAGGAGTCAGATGAGGACTTGGAGAGGCTCTCTCAGTGTAAATGGATTTGACTCTTGCTGTCGCTGTGTCTCCATGTGGAGGAAGCAGTGACTGGATCTAGCCCCCCCACCCCCGTCCTGCACTGTCCTCATCTCCTCTGCCTCTGTGTCAGAGTCAGTCTACTCTCTGCAACTCATGCAGCTGTGTTGTCGCAACCAGTGAAAGCCAAAGAGCAGCTATGCTGATAGGATATGTAGATTTACAATGCTTGACCAGTGTAACTCAATAACTGTGCAACCTCACGGCTAGTGGCCGCTAAATTCTACACACTGCACCTTTAACTCTTCTGAAGTGTCCTTACTGGAGTCAGTGTGTGTTTTCATTCACTGACTGGGTGAAATTGCTCCTGGTAGTGATGATGCTATGCCTCATAAAATGCCACTGTGTCAACTGGAGTGCCGGCTACCTCCCTGCAGAAGAGGGTAGCCTACAGTAGTTATAGCATTTTTTTGACTTCATAAGGCTGATCTAGATTATGTGCCGAGTATAATATGCACACTGGAACACTTGGCATGCATTTGCTGCAAATACCAGTGGTGGCAGATCAGTGTAAATGCTGATCATGAGAGGACTATAAATCAGAAAGAAAAAAGGAACGTGAAAGATTGGAGGATAGGTGCTATAATCAACTCTTGCGTTTTGCAGATTGTGTTTGTTATTTGTCATTGTTTTGTGCTATATCCATATCATGCTTCATTAATTGAGACCTTGGGTGAATTGGAGATGTATGATGCTGTGTAACAATGCCTCTTGATGGACACGTTAATCACTACCTAGCATGGTTTCACAATCTGAGTGACAGACTGTGTGTATCGCCTTCTGCAAAGGCATGGACCTCAAATTATCTACTACAGTAAATTCATATTTTACACTCAATATGCGGTTCCAGTATTTCTCTCCACTGAGACTAAAAAACATTTAGGCCAACATATTTGGGGTGACATAGTCTTGGATGTTTATTATAAAAAGCAATGTTTATTATGAGACAAATTTTCACAAAAATAATTTCATAGAAGGTCTGGCAGAGGAGGGGTGGAGCAGAAGCAGGGAGACGTCTTCCCTGCCCTGGGTATCATATGAGGCCAAGTTCCTTCTTCCAGACACTGCTCCTTCTGGTTGGATGGCTTCCTGTTAAAGTTAATCTCCCCTTTGGACAAAATTCATGGTAAAAAAGGCAAAGAAATTAAAGGACTGTCTAAGGGAAATACAGCAAGTAGGTCACTGCTGTGAGGAAGGCAGAAAGATGAATGGGGTTGATGGGACTTTTCTGGTGGCTTGACTTGTGTTCAGCTAATTTCTGGGCCACATAATTGGTTGAGGATAATAATTCACTCTATAGTCCACAACAAGGTTATGTTGGTGAAAAAAAGGGGAAAGCGGGTTCTTGCTGCTGCCACATGACCCACTGTCTGTGGGATGACAGGGAGAGAGCCATAAATTCAAGGTAACAGGGACGATAAGTGCTCACCATGTAGTCCGCACATGCAGATCCAGGTGTCTTAATCCACCCAGAACAATAAACTCAAGTTCCTGTAAGTAAAAACATGACACATTCCTCTCAATCTCACTAATTATTTGCTCTCCGACACTCACCTGGGGGATTGGACACACAACTGGACACACAAATGGCGGCACGGTGGCTCAGTGGTTAACACTGTTGCCTCACAGCAAGAAGGTCCTCGGTTCGATTCCCGCCTGGGGCACTGTTGGCACCGTGCTCCGGTGGGTTATCGCCTGATCAGGGGCCTTTCTGTGTGGAGTTTGCACGTTCTCCCCGTGCAGAACACTTCCTGTCCTGTCCCTGACCACGGCATGGACCCACCACCTGGAATTGGTCCCCGGGCGCCGACAAAGTGAGGGCTGCCCACTGCTCCTGGCTGCCCCTGGAGGAAGGACGGCCAGGATGGGATAAAAGCAGAGACTATATCTCATCGTTCGCCACTCCTGCATACTCATTGTATAATGTATCTATTCTATATATCTATATATTTATTTATATATACACATAAATACATGTTTGTATATAAAAGTGTGTTCAACGAGTAGTGTTTAAACACATCTTTATGTGTAGCAGGTAAGGTCTCTATCCTTTCCTAAATTAAGGGATTTCACACTTCCTAACACTGCGGCAAGGCTGGCTTTTAGCTTTTGGACCAAGCAGGCGCCACTGCTTTTCAACATCCCATCTAATAAGGCGTGATTTATATGCATGCCCCCACCCGTTGATGTGTGGATATTTGTGTGGGGGAGAGGTTTCTCTCCTTGGGTGGATGGATGGGATGGTGGCAGAGCTGTGGCAGAGGAGTGAAAAGCGTTGCCCGAGCTGCAGTTGAGTCATAAGCTGTAGAGACTAATAGATGAAGAGTGTGACTGGTGATAGCAGAGAGAGGCAGTTTCACACTTGCCTGTTAACCAACTTGAGGCTATTCACCTGCTCAGCTGAGGGTAGCACATTCAATGACCTTGTGGTGCAGTGAAGGAAAAACAACTATACAAACTCGCAGCCATAAACTCACACTAACACACACACATTCGCACACTCATACATATCATAGTGCACCATCATTGTATTGACCTAATCTGCATTTACCGCTCTGCTGCTTAACAGGGATAAAAGTTAAACGGTAATCTTCTGAAACTTGCACACGTGCATGTTAATGGTCTGTTTACTTTGTCAATTAAAATGCCACTCCCTGGCGTTTCCCTGCCTCTCACATCATGGTGGAAGGTTTAATGACTTATCGCACAATGCAGGGAGGCATTTTTGTTGCCATTAAACAGCCTCCCATCAGATAACTGGCACAACCTCCGTCTTTTCGTAATTCCTTGTGACTTTTCCACACGAATCCCTGCGCAGTGCGTGGAGACTGAGTCAGCATAGGAAATGGGAGCTGTGGAGATTTCACTGAGCTCACAGTTTTCACACAATGTTGTTGGATGGATTTGCCGATGGATAAAATATAAGTGCTATATGAGACTACTCACTTTTTATTTTAAAGGACCCACCATTTAGTGCCTGAGGTGAATGATATGGCAATGGGTCCCTGCCTCACTAAAACTATAGCAAAATGCAACAACCGCTAGATAACCCAAATTAATAACATTTCATTTTTCTCCCTCTTTTCCCCCTCAGATGGTGAAGGGGGAGAGGTGTCCCCCCCAATGGGAGCTGGCGTGGACAGCAACAGCTGGCACTTCCGCTACGGTCCCGGTGGCCCCGGTGTACCCCCGCAGCACCTGAAGCCTGGCGAGGTTCCTCCAGAAGCCTTCATCATCCCGGGCTCCCCTGCGATAATCTCCATAAGACAAAACCAGGGAGGAGAGGACGACAAGAGTGATTTCATCACCTTTGGAAAGAAAGAGGAGGCGAAAAAGAAGAAGAAGAAGAAGAAGGAGAAGAAAGACAAGAAGGATAAGGGGAAGGATGATGGAGATGAGTAAGATGGGTAGAAGACAGCATAAAGAGGGAAAGAGCCTTGTTAAAACAGAGGTACCAACCAAAGTCCAGCTGGCGAAAAGAGAAAAAAAAAGTTTTACATTACTCAGTTTGGTTTTAATACATCAAGTCAAAGATAAGTATTTCCACAATCTCTCGTTCTCTCTCTTGCATACCTGGCCTTGGAGAATTTATTTTACCTCTGCTCCTATTTTGAGGTAAATCATTGCCCTTGCATGGTTGTCAATATGATGACAGTAAGAAGATTGATTTTCTCCCATGCTCCCTTATGCAAAAGACACCCTGAGCTGAGTACACCCTTTGACGTAAGTAACCCGCTCTCTCAATTTCAGTGTTTTTATCTTTTCACTTTGTGGGCAGGTTGGCACCTCTGTCTTACCTCCATCTCCCCAACCATGATGTATGACCCATTCTCTCTGAGAGAAAGCGAAAACCTTGTACTACCACAACAAAATGCTCCGTGCCAGCCAAAGAAAACGGAAGAAATGAAGATGTCAAGAAAAAAAGAAAGTAACCAGAGGAAGAAAGTTTGATTAAAACATGTGATTTTGATGCTGGACACGCACTATTTGTAAATAGCACCAGAGAGAGTCACTTAAGCTGAGGCTTACATGACATTGCTGCAGCTGTCTCTAGCATTAAACAACAGTGTTCCCTGAGATGGCAATTAAAACACACGCTCACACATACACCTGCAGACACGCATATACACAGAAATACGCTAACACGAATGCACACAGTTATATAAAAGTGGACACTATGAGCACTGGAGACCTAAAGAGAGATTAAAAAGGAAACAAAGTCAACCAACGTTTATGAGATGTGCTTAAAAATAGACACTGCAAGCTTCTTGCCCATGCAGCACAGTCTCCCAGGCAGTGCACTTGTGTACATCTACTCTCTCAGGATGGACGCAGCATCCCCTGAAGTCACACATTGTCTCTGCCCACTGCTTTATTAAAGGACATGTACACTTTGGCTAGAACCCTGACGGCTTAATGCAGAGAGCACGGAAAGTTGAAGATGTGGAGATAGTACCTTAAAATCTCACGTTGACCACAGAGAAGAGAGTCCAGCTGAGCTGATGAGTGACGCAGGCTTCAGATATTGGACAAAAACCTTGTGAAACACCTGGAAGGTCTCAAGATTTTGATAAGTTTTTCTTCTCCCCCTGCAAGTCAGCAAAAGCCCAATGCTTTCTGCTTTGAATGTTTGGTAGCAACCAACCCTTACCTGATACCTTGATTCCACCCCCACTCCTTACTTGCCTCGAGCTACCGCAAGCCGCCCTCCTTTCCCGACCCCACTGCCCTCCATACACTTGCATCCTGCCTCGCTGCCCACTGACTGTCTCTTTATGTGATAATGAAATATGTGAACTTGATCTCTTGTGACTTTGTTTTCAGAGAAAAGCCACAGTTTCTTATTTTCTCCTTTTTCTTTAGCTTTAATTGCAATTGAATTGCAGTGCTTCTGCCTGTCCATAACCACACTCCTTTTACCATGGTCACAATGTCATTCTGGCAGTGGGCAAAGACTACTCCCTATTCCTGCCCCTACACCTAAAACCCCTTCTGATCCCCTGCTCAGGAGGGATCCTGGGAATGGCCTGCTCTTGAACATTGTGGTGTGCTGGCAACAGCATGGAGTAATGTGGACAAGGCCAGGGGAAGCACAGTTGGGGATCTGCCTGCAAACTTTTTCAGACGTCTCTCTAAGTGCAAAACGGTTCAGTGCTTTTAACATGTCAATACTGTACGCTGTTCATTTCCTGTTTGTAGTCACTGATGAGAGGGGACCAGGTGGGATGGGGCCTTAAGAGAGGGGTGGAGATCTGGCACACAGTAGGGTGACAGGTGCCGTGGGCTGGCCCTCCCCTCAGATGTACCAGAGTGTAATGTTTTTTTCTCCAAATTGATTGTTTGGGATTGCTAAGCCAAAAAAGTCACATATCGGCTTGTATGTACGCTGTAAATGTAGCCAAGTCATAGATTCATAAATTGTCTCTACATTAGCGAATACAATTAGCTAAAAAAGAAATATGGGCATCCAGGGATTTCCATCCCACAGCCCTATCCCACCCATCCTCTCTCAGGAGGTCTTGAAAAGAGGCGGGGAAATGCCTCAGCCCTGCTTCTTTGAGTTCCCCTCCCCTGCCTGTAACTTGCCCACGTCCCCAAGGGTTTTGCGGCTCAGTATGACGTCACTCCACTAAGTGGCTGCTGCATGTACTGCTCAAAGGAAACACATACTATATAGAGAAATATATATATAAATAGATAGATGGCTATGATTTTATTATTTTGTATTATCATTTTACTTCATGACTCGCACAGGAGATATTTGTAAGTACTTCTGTCTCAGCATCTCCTACATATTACACCCTTCACACTCCACAGATGGTGGTGTTGTATGATGTTAACTAAACCTCTTTAGATATTTGTAAATGCTATAGTGTGATACCCTTGCCCTCAACTCTGTTTGTTTATTATTTCTTTCTTCCCAAATATGATTTATGTTTTGCGAACAAGTTAAAGAAAAAAAAAAAACAACGATCACGTCCTTTGTCCAGCTTTTGACATGACGATCTAACTAACACTGTTATATTGTAACTGAAATATGTATGATCCTATGATAAACTATCTCTTCCCTTTCACTCTTTCAGCAGAAAAAAAGAAAACCAAACAAAAAATCCAATGTAAAAAACCTAAATGTAGTGTATGCTTGTGTTTAGTGAGCATTCATGCTGTCATTCTTTCCTAACGTATGGTGGTGACCAATGGTGGCAATGTGCTGTTCCTAAATGGATGAGCACAGATCTGTTGTAAACCTTTTGCCTATTTTATTTTATTTTTTTACATCCGCTCATCAACTGTGACGGTGAAGTAGTGAATTTATTTTATATTTGTCTTTTTATTTTATCTAAATAGTGGTAATGTGTTTTGTTTATAAATCACTAATAAAGTTTTCTTTCTAAAAATGAGATAGAAATTGTTGCCTCTGGAGTTTTTTCAAGAAATAACATTATCCAGTTATTCATGAATGTTGTGCTTGTTTGTGCATGCTTGTTGTTTCTGTTACCAAGCGTTATAGTGAAAAAGGATTGCTAATGCTGAAGAATTAAAACCTAATGTAATATGATTTGATAACATTAGGATATTTGGTTTCAGTATGTTTATAGGCATCTTAATTATTCTGATTGTGAGCTGAATATGTTGACTTTATTGGATTTAGCAATGAACCAATTCATTTAAATTGAATTTCTTGTTGCCCACAAAGGGGTCTGTTGCTATGGAGAATGGCCAGAGGAGTGAAGAAGAAGTTCAATCTTTTAAGTTAAGGCATGAGAGAGAGCGAGCGCACATCTCCACATCAGTGGAATCAGTGCAAGGGAAACGGACAGATCTTTTTCAGGCTCTCTATCACACGCACGGCATCGTCGCACTCAGTGAACTGACACGGAGTCACAAAGGTTCCGTCCCTGCAGAGGGGACACTGAGTGGCTGAGTGACCTGCATAGTGTTGACCACAAGCCACAGTCACAGATGGTCCAGACGGCCCCCCGAGAGAGGAAGCTTTCTGACCCAACATTTATTTAATTTAACAGAGTGGCAGAGCGGATGGATTTTGTACTAGTGGGAAAGTTGTTTGGGGGAAAAAAAGGCAGAAATATCGGTCATCAGGCTGGCCTAGTTGTAATGCGACATTGTCCATTATGCACTTTGATTGTCCTATCATTTAAACTACCGATGTTGAAATTCATAAAATATCACCACAGAATTCCCATAGAGAAATGCAATACCTTGTACTTCATGAATGCCAAATTAAAACATGGCATCAGATCCATCCCAAAGTAAACGCCTGAAATCAACGAAGCTAGTATCCTAAATCACTTGGAATTTTGATGTTTTTCAAAATGGTGATTCAGTGTATTTGTTGTTTCCCCAATCACAATGGTCCCTTTCCATTTTAATGGTTTCATGTTAACTGTCTAACATTTCAATAGACACATACTGTATATTTAAAGGCACTTCAACATCCTCCATCCTGGGGATGGGAGACAGTGATGAGAAGAGTTCAAGGGTTCACATGGTTATTCCACCTGCCTGCCAGGATGCTTCATCCCACTTCCTCTTGCTGTCTCGCTCTCTCTGTTTGTCTCCCCAGAGACAGATGAGAAGGTTTCCATGGTTACCACTGGAAGGAGATGGGTCTCTATGGCAACCATCTTAGATGCACTCTCTAAGTATGGCCTGAATCTCATTTCAATGAGATTGTTTATGTGTGTTTACCGATGTCAGATGCTTGGTAGAGACAACACCTCATTACAATACTGGGATGTTGCTGTGATGACGGACACAGAAAGTGCAATCATGAGTCATGAGTCAAGTCTTGTGAGTCGCTTTGGACAAAATCGTCGTACTAATCATCGTGCTAAATGAATAAATGTAAATGTAAATAAAACAACTGAGATGAAACAGCAACTGCAGCACCATTTAAGGGCAACGCTCTTAGTGCTTAACAGAAGCCACCCACACATTAAAAATATTTTTTATTTGCGTGGGAACAATTCTCCCAGGAGCACTGTCATAAGGCACAGGTTATGGCCTCCGTTTTGTTCAGCATTTTGTCCAATTTCTGGCTTCAGTTATACAAACAAATAACCAAAAAGCAAACAGGCCAGGAATAAAGCAAAATGAATACCCTGCAGTGATTTATCTGTGTAGCCGAGAATCTAGCTTCTGTATGAATATATGCATAAACAATGGCAGAGCCACTCACAGGCGGTCTTTCCATATGGCGTAGTTAGGCAATTGCCTGGAGTGGACACACACATGGTGGGCAGAGCAGGGGAGACACACACTTGTAGTGTTGAGACTTTAGTGATGGGTGGGCTTGTGGGGCTTCCGACTGACAGATTTTGTACTTCAGTCCATGTCTACAACAGAACAGACCAAATGTATGTATGTCATCTGAATTCATTACATAAGATATATCAAGCAGGTGAATAAGCAAAAGTAACAATAAACTTGGTCTCCGGGCGCTTTTAAATGCTCACTTGTGTTGACAACTTTCAAAAGCTAAGCTGGTATCAAACCCTTAAATCCTGCAACACTGATTCCAACACTCTCATCCAACAACTTATCTCTTTGTGCCACTGCGTCTTATGAAGGTTGGTCCACTCCTCCAATCGTTTGATTAAAGGAACAGGACTTGGATGGAGAAATCATGACTTGAACCTGTGACGGCAGTGTCTGAACTCTCACTCCACCAGACCTGCTTTATGGTCGGTCCTGGTCTCCGGGCGCATTTAAACATATCCTTGGGTGTGCTGCCTTTCAAAAGCTCTCTCTGCATCGAACCCTCAAGCCAGTTAGAATTCTCATTTAACTTTGCTCACGGAAAAGAGCTCCCTCTAAATAATTGTTGTTTAGCTATGCTTGCATTAAGGTGGAGGTGGTGAAGGGCTTCACATTGGTCCTGCCTCGGGCTTCCAAATCACTAAGACCGCCCCTGGAGCCACTCTGGGCTCAGGATAAGGACCATTGAAATCAATAACCTTGAATCCAAAACACAAAGATCAACACAAACCAATTTAGAGTTGCACAACATCACCACCTTCATAATTTAGGGTGATGCAATTGTGATGCAAAATGTGGGTAGATGTATATTATTGCTATATAGAGCAAAGTCATACAGCTCTTCAACTGCAGTGACTCAGCAATACCAACTTGCTGAGGAAAGCAAACAGGGTGACTTGGAAACAAGGAGGATGAAGAAGGATAGATTCATGTGCTAATAAATCTAGCTTCTGGCAATAGCAGTGGCAGACCTCACCAGAGAGCCAAAGAGTACAAAAGCGCTAATGAAAATCCAACCAGACATTTTTAATCAAAGGTACTGAAACAACAGCCATCAGAAAGATAGCACAACACTTGTGTTTTTATAAGATTCTTTCAACTGCCGTCAATGGGTCACATAGGAAGAAAATGTCAAATTGTATGACATTATTTCGGCTGTTGTTATTTTCATAATTCATTCTAATAACTGATAACTAGGTGCCGATAGAGGCCGTAGTTGTGTTATATAGACAGAAATCTCATTTAATGAGTAGAATTTTTTTTATATCATTGAGGCTGAATGTTTTAAGTCATCCAGAGCACAGTAAAGATAATTTAGTCTCGGGAGCAAAGCCCCTGTATCGGGACACAGGGTCCACCATGCAGGCCCCCCTCCCATCACGGATGACGGGAGGTAACCTGGTGCTCTGCCTTTATTAAAACAGAATTTGAATAAGTAGCATTGGCAGACAAGAGAACTACTGCCAACTAACGTTAGTCATTCAGTTCATGCTAATGTTAGACAAGTTAACGTTTGTTAAATGAATGTGTCTAAGGTTATTGTTAATGTTTATAATTCTATAAATATTAGTGCAATATTAACCTCAAAGCAGAAAATAAGACATGAGATGTTGAATAATGTTGAATTTGCTTCATTGCAGAAGCAGCAGGCTGCACTGCATATGGTTTACTCTGCCGCATGTACAATGCACACAAAAAAGAAGGAAGAGCCAGTAGGACAATAATGTTCTCTTTCCCCCAGGTCTCTTCATTTGGATAAGCCCCCATGTTTAATTCCAGGGTTCCAGTTGATCACAAAATTAATCTGTTAACAAATGATGTGTTCTATTACTTGGAAGAGCCACCTGGATTGCTCTTTAAACTACATCACCTTTGGAGTATACTGTATATAGTTTTGTGTCAGATTATCAACTACGGTATAAATATGAAGCTGCTAACTATATTGAGGTATACCTCAGGAAAACAAACAGCAAAACACCAACATCAACAAGCCTCTGAATCTCCAGTTGAGGGATGTTATCCCATTCCTGCAGAGGAGACTGATGTTTGAAGACTTTTGCCTTTCAACGGCCTTGTCCCTTGCTTCATGTGACATTTGAGGCATTAACATACAGCAAACTAGGCTTTTAACGCAAATGTTCTTGAAGTGACCTAAGCTTTAAACGAAGGAAGTTTTTTTTAATTTAAAGATGAGGCAATGATTAGGCATTGCTCCAGCTGGATCTTGGCATCAGGTTGAAGTGAACCTAACGACCTCTTCTGTTGGCAACTTTCAATATTACTATATATTTATCATATATACACATCATTATGCAAACATGATATAGATGTGTGTGTGTATATACACACTCAGTATGCACTTTATTAGGTATACTTGTAATCCAATACACCAGCTCAGCCATAAATGTTGCTTTATGTTCCTATAATGTTCAAGTTTTTTTTTTTACTCTGTCATAGAAGAGGTGTTAATTCAGTTCTATGTTTTAGGATCGAGGTCGTAGTTGGTGGTGGTGTTGTACTGAGCTGCATTATATTCAGAGGTCTTTCTAATATTCTGACCCCCTCATGTACATGTAAATGTAAATAGGGAGGAGAGAAAATGAGAAACACCTCCCACTATAATGTAGTTCAGTACAACACCACATTTAACTATGACCTCAGTCATCAACACAGCATTGAATTGACACATTTCCCACCTTGTCAACAAACTGAACATTACCAACTTGATCAAAGTAGAATTCATGGCTGAGCTGGTGTATTGGATCACACTGGACTGA
>OMKR01050176.1:0-10888 GCA_900302355.1 Cyttopsis rosea | reverse complement strand
TTGTGTTAAGACATCTGTTAGCTACGATTGAAGGCAACAGTGAATCACATGGCTTGTCTTGGAATGTGCCCAACCTCCTCTGGGGATAAATACTGGTGTTTTCCAAATGTACCTCAGATGGAACTGAGTCACTGTTTGAGCGTGTACCTGTATTCCCTCTCTTATTACTCTGCAGAATAATAATAAATATGATAAAGGAATCTCAGTTTGTTTTCTAACAGCGAAGCAGATTAATCTTACCAACAGAAACAGGAAATTCTCCAACAGCGGCCTATCCTGACCGCCTTTGTTCTCAGTCCAAACTATGGATCCCTGTCCATGTGATAATTGTGCAAAATGACTAGACATTCAAAAATATTACAATATAGTAATATCGTATAACAATATTATTATACTAATGCAGATGAGTGTCTGAGTTGTATTTCTTTTGGCACTTTGTCTACTACTTTGTCCACTAGGATCTCAGTTAGCTGCAAAAACATTAAAGCACACAAAGCTATCACTCAAAGTACGGTAGTCAATGGTAGTGGACTATGCACAATACTGAGTAAATCACAGAAACTGTGCTCATAAATGCCATGATTATATACTGTAGCTGTAAATCTTCATAGTTTGCTCAATTGTGGTTGAGGAAGATGGTTGATTCTTTGGAGCGGTAATTGTGGGGAAAAAAGGGGGAAAACGAGTGGGACAAATGTACTTTGTGTGTAAATATTTTTGGTAAGAATGTGATTTTGGAAGTTTGGAAGCACCTCAGCTCAGCTGTTCCATAGCCTGGTGTGTGTTATTCCCTTGTTATTTTATTCATATTTCCTTTACAAGGAGCAGATACAAGGTCTAGAGCTCATTTCAAGTGTGGTATTTGCATTTGGAATGTGTTGCTGTCAACTCTCAATATGAAGTCCAAAGAAAAAAGAATCGAAACAAACCCATCAGAGAGATGGCAAAAACATTAGGTGTGGCCAAGTCAACTGTTTGGTACATTCTTAAAAAGAAAGAACGCACTGGTGAGCTCAGCAACACCAAAAGACCTGGAAGACCACGGAAACAACTGTGGTGGAAGAAGAATTCTTTCCCTGGTGAAGAAAAACCCTTCACAACAGTTGGCCAGATCAAGAACACTCTCCAGGAGGTGGCTGGAACAACATCCTATGGACAGATGAGACAAAGATCAACTTGTACCAGAAGAGAAGAGTATGGAGAAGGGAAGGAACTGCTCATGATCCAAAGCATACCACCTCATCAGTGAAGCATGGTGGTGTTAGTGTTATGGCGTGGGCATGTATGGCTGCCAATGGAACTGGTTCCCTTGTATTTATTGATGATGTGACTGCTGACAAAAGCAGCAGGATGAATTCTGAAGTGTTTTGGGCAATATTATCTGCTCATATTCAGCCAAATGCTTCAGAACTCATTGGACGGCGCTTCACAGTGCAGATGGACAATGACCCGAAGCTTACTGCGAAAGCAACCAAAGAGTTTTTTAAGGCAAAGAAGTGGAATGTTCTTCAATGGCCAAGTCAATCACCTGACCAATTGAGCATGGATTTCACTTGATGAAGACAAAACTGAAGGGAAAATGCCCCAAGAACAAGCAGGAGCCGAAGACAGTTGCAGTAGAGGCCTGGCAGAGCATCACCAGGGATGAAGCCCAGCGTCTGGTGATGTCTATGGGTTCCAGACTTCAGGCTGTCATTGACTGCAAAGGATTTGCAAAGTATTAAAAGTGACAATTTGATTTCTGATGATGTTAGTTTGTCCAATTACTTTTGGTCCCTTAAAAAGGGAGGGCACATATAAAATATGTTGTAATTTCTACACCGTTCACCTGATTTGGATACATCTGTATGTCCCTCGTTAAATTCCTCTTCAAACTCTGTGGTCTGTTGTTCGGCTTTCTAAAGGCCTTGACACATCAAACCGACCGTCGGCCTTCGTTGGACCGTCGTTGAGCGTCTGTGACCGACCATCGGCCGTAGTTTTTGCTTCGTGTCCTGCACCGTTGACACTAGTTAGCCGGTGTTGGCAGCTTTTCGGCCGATTGAGCATGTTGAATGAGCAGCGGAGACCGTCGGTGAGAGACAGTTCTCTGATTGGCACCCACAGAAGATACTTCTCATTTTTCAACTTTCAACATCTCATCCAATTATTGCTATACAAGAATATTTTCACAACGACATGGCCATCTGGAACGAGGAAACCGAAGTCCAACTGAACACCGATCGATGTAGTATCCACGATTTCACCCATTTATTTTCCACAAGCAAAACACCAAGGGCTGACAACATTATAAAAATAAATAAATGCATTTTAATAATAATAAAAATGGCAGCCAATCATTGCAGCATCGTCTTTAGATTGTAAATGTGACACTTACCAAGCCTATTTTGCCAAGAAATGGCAGAAATGGCTGTAGTGTCCTTGAGCAAGACACTTGATACACCTGATGGCTGCATCCATCGGTGTATGTATAATTGTAAGTCGCTTTGGATAAAAGCGTCTGCTAAATGGTGATGTAAAAGATAAGTCTATTCTTTTTTTTCACAATATTTTAAAGCCAAGCCTGTAGCTGCACCTTGTTATAGATTGGCGGGATGGGGATAAGGTTATGGGATAGGATAAAAAAGAAAATAGTTTCCTTCCAGGTCATTGATTATTTTATTTTCTTATTACTATTTAATTATTTTTGTATAATCTTTCTGTTGAAGATGTATTTATTTTATATGTATATGTGTATGCATATTTGTATGTCTATATTTATAAATGAATAGTGTATGTTTATATGTTAATGTGCGTATATACCAATGTATGTATGTACATGTATACAATGTATACAGTATATATTTTCTTTATTCTTATTGTATTATCATTATTATTATTATTTTTAACCGGCCTTACCACTTCTCTGTTTTAATCTAGTGTTTTTATTTACATTTCATTGAATCTACACTGGCCGTCTTATACAATCATATCATTCACTTTCTTCATTTCCTTTTTCCTTATTGGTTCATTCATCTATTTCTATATTATTCTGCCTTTCATTGGTCTACCTAATACATTGTTGTCCGATTACGTATTGTTTGTCTCATTGTGCGGCCCCTTTGTATTGTTTATTTGTATGTTCTGTACAGTACATACAAGGAAACAATTGTAATTATAATTGAAAAAAAATATATATATACCATTGTGTGTCTCATACATACATACATACATGTATATATATATATATAAATTTTTTTTACCAGAAACATGCAATGTTTTAAGTAACTATTTTGAAACAAAATATGAAGCAAAAGTTAATTTTCTACATTTAACATTATTGAGCTCGAACTCGCAGAAGCAGGTCAGACACCCGGTTTAGGTAACAACATTCTCATGGTATCACTCGATTTTCTATTTGGAGGTCCGGCAGCCCTCCGTACCAAATCCGAGCATGTGATTCGAACTATCACGCTCTTCTGAAAACCTCACCTCTCTGGCATGCATGCCTGAACATTCAGAGGTGCGCATGCACACACACACGCACACACACACGCACGCACACACACACGCACACACGCACACACACACGCACGCACGCACGCGCACACACACACACACACACACACACACACATGATAAGATATGATATGCCGATTGAAACAAGGGTCAAGATTCAATATATCACAATTCATTACTATCAATATGGCAATTAATTGCAATCTTAGTGCGTTGTGATGCCTTCAAAAAAACTGGCACAAGTACACACATACACCGCAAAACACAGCGCTACACATACAAGCCCCATTTAACCGCATATTTCTACGCACACATTTTATTAATAAAAAGATGGAATGAAAAAAACAGAAATGTGAACTCTGAGCCTTCTGATTCCTGGAAACTACCTCCTAAAAACAAAACAGCAAAGTAATTGGGATACGTCTACTGGGGATAAAAAAAATAAAAGAAGCCTCTTTTTTCCAAGTCTTAAGGGAAGGTGGTTTGGTGGAGGAAAAACACACTGTTATTATGGGATGGTAGCGATAAGAATGCTGAGAGATAAAAGAACAAGCACAAAGTTACCACAGTGGAAAACCATCAATCACCCGTCAACGCGGCCAAGACGCACACACACACACACATGGGTGTGCCAACATAGCCGTCTCTAGGCTCCATATTGAAACCTGCTGCCCGGTCTGAATGCAGAGCGTAGTAAATACTCCACAGCTGCCAGGCTGAAAGTACTTCAGACGGCGATAAATATCCCAAGCCGAGCAACAGCTGCAACCATGAGGTTCAAGTGTGGACAGCAGAAAAAGGCCGTTTGACACCTAAGCGGCGCATAATTGAATTTCACATTTTAAAGGATTTTACACAGCCATCATTTAGGGGGTATTCCAGCTTACTACAGGCGCGAGGCAGAGAGGGACACTAGTCCATCACCAGATCACACACACATACACACTCACTCCCACGTCATTTAGAACCTAGAACCTAGAACCTAGAACCTTTAGAGGCAAGTTAACCTGTTAGGCCAACTTATTAGACTAACCTGCCTGTCTTTGGAGATGGTGCTGATCAAATATGAATCTTGATTCATATTTGATTAGCACTGCCTAGTTTGACAGTTTCTGGTGCGTTCCGCAGGACGCTCGCTCGCGCCTACGGATGCTGACTGCAGTTCACTTAACAGCCACCGGTGTTATTAAAAACAAGGGTTTTCAGCAAACTACGTATAGTACCTTTAAATTTTCCGACTCTTTCGTTCGTTCGTTTTGTCGCTCATATTAAATATGAATGATGCCTTCGCATTATTCACATTCATTTGATCCTCAGTAATTGTTTTCTTTTCGCAGATCTCGTTCGCAAACTGGTTCAGGAGTCATTGCCTCTGCTTGACGCAAGCATGACTCGCAACTCAGGGCTCTCGGCTCTTTCCGTTCAAGATTCGAGTCTCGGTTTGGCCCGTGTGCCCGGCTGCAGTCACCGAGGCGCCAACGAACTCGTGACTCCCGACTCCCGAGTCATTTAAAAGATTTGTTCGCTGTCACAGCCTGGCTCATAAGCTGCGATCAAAATGGGAGACCCGACAAATATAAAGTGAGGAATAAGCATATTTATTTATAACATAACAACAAAGAACAGAAAAAAATGGAAGTCATCAGTCATGTGAGCATTTACTGTAAGCATGTGTGAAAATGTCTGCGGCAAACAAAACAAAACAACAGCCGGGCCTGTGAGGAGACAGACTCCGTGGAGAAGTGGTGAGAGATTACACATTAATTAACCGATTAAGGCAACAAACTCTCATCAAGTGGTGTAACCACATCATCCTCCTGTGCAGAGAAAAAATGTACAGAACTCCCCACTGCTGCAGCCACAGAAACTGGTTTGATAGACTCTTTCCGCTCCTCATCACTAGATGCAGAACATTGTGACGCACGAGCGTAGTAGGGTTTCAGAAGATTTACTGTACATGACAAAGTTGGGTGGATTTTCGACGCTTCATCGTTGACAGCAGGTAGTTTTGATCTGAAATCTGGCGTAAAACTGTAAATGGGCCAGTAAACTTAGCCTGAAATGGGGAACTGACAATGGCAACAAAGGAAGAACCTGGTCACCGGGACTAAACCGGCGCTGCTCAGCTCTACGGTAGGGCTGACCCCGTTTACTCGACTGGTCGATTGTTTGATCGATGGGCTGTTGGTCGACCAAGATTTGTTTTGGCGGAGCAGTCGCATGCGAAAAAAATACAAAGAAAAAAAATAGAAAATCCCAACGTATTCGCACCAGGGTTTCAAGAATCAAGAATCAAGAATAGAATCAAGAATCAAGAATTGTTTATTAATCACACATTTTTACCACGCGCATGCGGAGGGTGACACACACACACACACACATGCAGTGGCGAACGATGAGAAGGGTCTGGTGACATCTTTCCAGAGCCCCTTGACTCTGAGCATGGTATAGTATTAGGAAGTTGTTTTCGAATATGAGCAAACAAAAAGGATGAATATTTTGAGCTCTGGTCGCTCTGGATTACTTTTGGAACTCCAAAGATGGAAATGAACTGTGTCAGCGCTTTTACCACTGATTTAGCAATGATGGAACACAACGGATATGCAGCTGGATACCTTGTGCGTTGACACTTTACTGTAAGCAAGTAATTCCTACCAGACTTGGAACGAGGTAGAGGACCCACACAGTCAATTAACAGGTGCTCAAATGGCTGCACGATTGCCAGAATAGGACACAGAGGAGTTGGCTTAATGCTCTGATTTGGCTTTCCCATCATTTGACATACAGTATATGACACGTTTTGATAGACCTGGGCACATCCCTCTTTACACAAGGCCAGAAAAAGTCTTACGGACTCCCAACTGTCCTGACTGATCATGAGAAGTCTTCAACATGAAACTTGGAAGGGACAACAAACTAAAAAACAGGATTACCAACAAAGTTTTCCCCATGCGGCACCCACCAACAGTTTGTCCTGCAGCAAGTAACCATTTGCAGCACTCTTTCCATCATTAACAGTGAGAACTCTGTCCAACAGCTGGCTCAGAGAGGGATCAGCTCTCTGCTCCGCCACTAGGTCACTACGAGAAACAGACAACAGAGAATCAGGAATAACCACAGAAAATGCCCCACTCTCCTCTACTCCACCCCGCTCAGGTGCAGGCTCCGTCTCCGTCTCCTAGCCCGTGTCACCGCACAAGCTGTAAAAACACCAGGGAAACACTGAGCACTCTAATCTGGTTTTCCCGTAACAGAGGATGAAGACGTTAATATGGGAGGTGGCGGACCATCGGCCCACACACGGCTACCAGCCAGGTTGTTCGCTAGAATGATGTCCACGCCTTCAATTGGCAGTGCAGGACGCACGCCCATGGCAACCTCACCTTGGACCAAACCACAGTTAAGAACCATTCTATGCAGTGGAACAGGCAACACTATTTAACCCATTCCCGGCATCAGAACATGGTCTCCCGTATTAGTTTCCTGAGAAATAAGGGCAACACAGAGCTCACAATGTATGAATTTAAAACCTCAGTATCTCTCAGAATTTTTACCGGTACGGTAACGTCACTCCCCACTAGTGACACAGCTGTCAGACATGAAAGCTGAGAAATCTGACTCCTCCAAACTGCGTCTCGCTCCAGCTTCCACCTGTTGACAGGGAGAAATGACAGGACTGACATGTTTAACAGAAACAGCAACACAGCAGACTTAACCTGCCCCCCACTACTCCCACTCTAACATTGGCTTTAGGACAATCAGCTTTCCAATGTCCTCTGCTTTTGCAGTAGTGAGATATTGGTCGAGTCAAACTGTATCTGACCATGTGTAGCCCGTTTTGGCTTACCCAGGCGAGGACTAACTCCTTCCTTCCATTTACCTGTTTGCTGCCATCTCCCCTGGAACCAACATCCGGTACTCACGGTCACCCCTGTGTGTAAGCACATACTCCAAAATATATGTTCCAAAATGACAAAATCACACAAAGCATCATAAGTCTCGACCTTCAATGCAATACTGGCGAACTCAGCATGTGCATGCTCACCATGTCCGGAACCTCTGGCCTCAGGCACCAACTCGTAAGCCCTTGACACTGCAGCCTTGACCGTTGCATAAACCTTACTTTCAGCCACAGTGAGAACAGAATAGGCTTCCTGCGCTTTACCTGTCAGCACGCATTGTAAAAGTAATGTGCGGTCAGAGTCTGACCGCTCTCTACTACCCGCTCTATACTACCCGCTCAAAAAGTGAGGAAGAAGTATCTGGATCTCATTCACAAAACTGAGGAACCAAACGCAGATTACTGGCAACATCAAAATGACCAGAAGTAGACCTACCAGGTGCATCAAGAGAGGCATGGCCTGCACCTGTATCAGATCCACTTAAACTGAACCTACTCCACTCCACCTCAAGTCTTTTAATTTCTGCCTCCCTCCTCAATTTGTCAACAGCCAATTTTTCCATTTCAGTTTGCAGCAGAAGCAATTCTTTTCTCTACTCAAAAGTTAAACTAGTATTAAAACCAGCTTCACTAGGGCCAGGCGCTTCAAAAGCTTCCAGTCCAGAACCAACAGCATGTAACTTAGGTCTGACAAGACCCAACAGTTTTAACAATACCCTGTTATAATAATATAATAATGAATATATTAATAATAATAAAATTGTAATAATAAATAATAATAAAACTCTTATCACCGACTTCCAATTGAAAATAAACTGCGATTTTCAACAAAAGTTCCCGTGAACAGCGCTCTAATAAAAAGCTCTCAAAAAGTCCTCCACACTAGCCATGACTTAAGAAACACAGCTCAACTTACTGGCCCAAAACACACAAAAGATGCGGCAAAGCCAGGTTATCACTCCTACCTGCAGCACACTGAGCTCACACAGTTCCAACGCACAGCCAAAACATCACCGTACCCTGTCCCTCTGACTGCCTATCCAAAATCTAGCTAAGCTCCCCCCTAGTCCTCAGGTACTACTAGTGGCAGGTACTTACACACTGTAGCACGATAGCCCGGTAAAGCAACCATAAAATGGCGACCCACCTGCAGCTTCAGATGTGCCCCCGGAACTGCTCCAGCCACATATCACCATACTAACAACCCCCCCAAACGAATTCCAAAGGGAACCCGCTCTTAGGCCTAACCAATTTACTCCAGCCATGCACAGGACCACCAGAACTCAGTGCCACAAAATCACCAGCATAACACAGCTTGGGCGACACAAACACACACCCCCCAAAACAAAGCAACGACTTGTTACTTCGTACAGTTGCTTACATTAACCCAAAACAGCAAAACAGCCTAGTTACCCCACTTGTCAATCTCTCCCAAATACTCATTCACAAAAATGAAGCGCACAGTCTACAAGGCTACAACCAATCTCCAACATCCAAGTCCCCATTTGGCACAGCCCGGCTCATAAGCTGCGACAACCCTAACTACTACTCACCTTACTAACTTACTAACCCAATAACTTCAAATCCGAGCAAAGCGGTTGGAGATAACAAAAGTAAGCGGCGACGTCATCCAGCTTGTGTACGTTTTGCCCAGATTTCGATACTTGGA
Organism: Cyttopsis rosea; assembly: GCA_900302355.1. Lineage (NCBI taxonomy): Eukaryota > Metazoa > Chordata > Actinopteri > Zeiformes > Parazenidae > Cyttopsis > Cyttopsis rosea. The sequence continues at coordinate 1,820 of OMKR01050176.1, read as the reverse complement.
ACTGTATATTCCTCTTTTTACATTACCAGCTATTTTCACAGATGAGCTTTGGTTCCTGTGGGTTCGCCCGTTTCACACTTATCTCACAGTGCTCTTGCTGAGGGTACACACCAGCTCAACTTGGGAGATACACTGGGGAAAAACCTCAAGACATAATACTTCAAATGTGCCATAGTTTCATGCTTGTTAAACCATTACATTGCCACGGAGGCGCGTCAAAAGATCAGATTGTGAACAAAATGTAAAGGACAAGAGTGGTTCACATACATCAAACTACAGCAACATTATCTGCCGACGGGGTGTCATTTTCAAAACAAGAAATAAACAATTGGTAGAAATGATCTTATAATCTCAACATCTTAAAGGTCTTAAAGGTGCAGTGTGTACAACCAACTGAATTCCGCTCCATGGAGGAGAAGCTACGGTGACCACAAAACTCGCGAAGTCTCTCTCTCGAGCCATTGTTTGGTTTGACCGTTCTGGGCTACTGTAGAAACACAGCAGTGTCCGTGAAAGGGGCTCCAGCCCCCATGGAGATATAAACGGCTCATTCTAAGGTAATGAAAACACAACAATTGTTATTTTCATGGGATTATACACTAATGAATACATACTTACTGAATACTGAATATTATATTCCATTTCTGCCAAGTCTGTTCCACAAAATGCGCTAAGTTCTACACACTGCACCTTTAACATTATGGTCTTATAGTCTCAACAGTAAGATAGTCCAATGAGATGCATAAGAGTAAGTGAAATGTTGAATATTGACTGGGAATGAGTCTGGTGAGGCTCTTCTAGGTCCATCCAGAGGAGGTGCATCTGGCGCCCTGTGAGCAAGTGTTTTCACGGCACTGCCTGGTACCGCTGCATTCCAGCCCCATCACAGTGGACTGGCTCCTCACCCTCGAGGGGGAAAAAAGTGTCCGTAATTCCGTACGCTTGAATCGAGTTAACTGGAAATTTACGAAACAAGGTTGTTTTTGTTGGCCAAGAGTAAATGTGATTTAATGGTTTGGTGATAAGGAGAGGGTAATGCGATTTCATGTGATCGTGTTCAACTCCACTGGGATCGCAGAGAGGAGGTCAGAGGCTCTACGGACACTGATTGCACTGACTAGCGAGGGATTCTATCTCTCTTTCTCTCTGTCACTCTCAGCCATCTACAGTGGTGTGAAAAAGTGTTTGCCCCCTTCCTGATTTCTTATTTTTTTGCATGTTTGTCACACTTAAATGTTTCAGATCATCAAACAAATTTTAATATTAGTCAAAGACAACACAAGTAAACACAAAATTTTGGATCATTGTCCTGCTGCAGAACCCAAGTTCGCTTCAGCTTGAGGTCACAAACAGATGGCTGGACATTCTCCTTCAGGATTTTTTGGTAGACAGCAGAATTCATGGTTCCATTTATCACAGCAACTCTTCCAGGTCCTGAAGCAGCAAAACAGCCCCAGACCATCACACTGCCACCACCATATTTTACTGTTTGTATGATGTTCTTTTTCTGAAATGCGGTGTTACTTTTACGCCAGATGTAATGGGACACACACCTTCCAAAAAGTTCAACTTTTGTCTCGTCAGTCCACAGAGTATTTTCCCAAAAGTCTTGGGGATCATCAAGATGTTTTCTGGCAAAAATGAGACGAGCCTTAATGTTCTTTTTGCTCAGCAGTGGTTTTCGTCTTGGAACTCTGCCATGCAGGCCATTTTTGCCCAGTCTCTTTCTTATGGTGGAGTCATGAACACTGACCTTAACTGAGGCAAGTGAGGCCTGCAGTTCTTTGGATGTTGTTGTGGGGTCTTTTGTGACCTCTTGG
>OMKR01050174.1:0-16818 GCA_900302355.1 Cyttopsis rosea | reverse complement strand
AGTACAACGTTGAGTAGTTTGATCAGCTGGACATTTGCCATTTTTCCATGAATGACAGTTTAAAACTCCCTTTACATACTGTTTGCAAAGCGGGTGATTCCGCATCACAGCGCGTCATAGCTTTTTGTGAGTTCCTATGTTTTTTACAGTAACAGCACAATTTACTTGACAGACAGAACAAGAGAGACCGTTGGAAGCGGAAGAGGTGGTCCCACATCCCCTCGGACCTCATCACACTGCTGGAACAGAGCGAACGCAACGTCGTCTCTCTCAAGGTCAGGGGCGAGGAGGATGCGACTGCAAGAAGCAGTTAACGCTGCTCTCAAGCGGGAGCTGCGCCCCTTTATTACAAAACCGCCTGGCAATGTTCGGGCAAGGTTGTGGACTCTCTCACGCACGCACGCATGCACGCACACACACACACACACACCCAGCCTTCGGGGTTAGTAGTGCAGGTCCGTACTACTATATATGGAACACCAAGTTAGTTAAAACTGGTTGTGGTCAAATAATTTGAAAAGCCTCTGACCTTGTTAATGATAATGAGGGCTCGTAAATATATAGTGTATCTAATACATACATATATACAGTATGAGGTGGCCCAAGTCCATCCCCACTCAAATTACTACTAGAAACCCTGCTCTTTTCTCCACTCGTAATGTCAATACTGCAAATCTAGTCATGATTCCATTACAGCCTTTTTTAGCTTCTTCTGTCCCTATCCCAAAAAATATTTAACTTTTTCACGATATTCAAATTTTTTGAGCTGCACCTGTATATATATATATATATTTGTAAAGTGACTATTGATTCAGTGCAGCCACCTGACTAAAAATAGTTCAAATGTTTTCGTTTTTCTTAATATTGTCCTTCTCTGTCTGTCAGATTGACGACGACGAGAGGAAAGACAAGAGTTACAAGATTCGACGTGGACTGTACGATAAGAAGGTATTTTGGAGCATCTATCTATCTATCTACAGTATCTATCTGTCTGTCTGTCTGTCTGTCTGATTTGCTCATTTTAGCTATTTTCAAGGAAGGGGTAGTACCTTGAAAACCAGCGTCAATGTGGAAGCAAAGCATTGTTTCCATTTTTGTCAAAGCTGTAACAGGACTGCTTAGCTTGATGTTGTTGCCATGCTTTCAGATTGTCATTCTGAAGGAGCTGAAACACTCGGACGGGAACTTCAATGAGCTGCAGCGGATTGAGCTGAACTCAGTAAGACAGATCCCGTTGCATGCACACCTACCCTGTCCTTGAGCAAGGCAGTTAGAGGCACTCAACCAGCTGGTTGCCACTAAATGCATTAATTGTAAGCCGCCAGGAGTGGAGTAAAAACCATTGCATAAACACCTCCCGCTTCACAGACGTCTTTGGGTGTTTGTTTAATTGGTTGCCAAGATATTTTTATGGGCATTGCGTTGATCATTTTCCATTTCTACCCCCATCGCAAAGCTCCAGTGCCGCTTGTAAAAATGCATCCATCATAATCTATCACATAAATCCCCCGCTCTCCATTATGTTCCTCTTCTCCAGCTTCTGCAAATTGACTATTCCAACCTGACCAAGTTTTATGGCACGGCCAATTTGGAGCAGGGGGTGTTTGGAGTGTTTGAGTATGGAGAGAGGGGGTCGCTTCGGGTAAGTGTGGCTCCGAATATTTAAAGAAAATATGCCATCCCTGTGTCTCTGTCCCTGTTATATATTGCTTCAATACACTGTTGGTTTTCCCATAATTCTGCTTTTGAGTGACGTATCCATAGCATGCCAGGGATTGAAGCTGGATGTTTTCATTTCCACTGTGGGCTTTTTTTTGGTTAAGACGTCTTATCTGACCCAAATCAAATTCTCTCTGTATCTCCACACTAACCCAGAAACCCTCCCACCGGTCCTTCATTCCTCTCCTCCTCCCTTTCTCCCCCAGTATGTGTTGAATGACAAGGTGTCTTACCCCGAGGAGACCTTCATGGACTGGGAGTTCAAGATCTCCGTCATTTACGACATCGCCAAGGTGCCTTCAAGTGCCACGACCTGTATCCATTCATTGAAAGCAGCTCATGTGGTCTAGTAGGATGCAACTCATCTCATGTAAGGCATGGCTTCATATTGCGATATGTTAATCTCCTTTGTAGGGAATGTCCTACCTCCATGCCAGTGACATTCAGGTCCACGGGCGCCTCAAGTCCACCAACTGTGTGGTGGACAACCGTATGGTGGTGAAGATCACTGACTTTGGGTGCAACACTATTCTCAGCCCTGGAAGAGGTAAATTACACCCTCCCTTTACGACACTTTTTTTTATGCATCTATTTTCTCAGTAGCATTGTCTTAGTCATGAATGGAGGGAAGGTGGGAAGGTATAGTTGGTTCCCTACTAGTTATAGCAGCTGAACAAGATATTTACTTGCTAGCTGTGCTGTGCTAGCTGGCCGACCCAACAACTCAACCAGTAGGTTCAAAAAGGTGCATATTTTACCGCCTATTACTGTAGGTGAACTAGAAGGTCCCCTCCTGTACTGTTGAGACTGACAGAAGCAACATTAATGCACAATTATGGACGAATAAGAAGCAAATTATGCTAATTATAAAGAATAAATGAGTATCTTTTATCTGACCTCGCTATATTCATGAATGAGTTTAAAAATCCACAGGATGAAGCATTTCCTCCTTACCCCCTTCTTCCACCTTCCTTCCTTCCTGCCTTTGCTCCTCCCTTTCTTCCTTCCTGCCTTCCTGCCTTCTTCAATCAATCAATCAATCAATCAATCAATTTTATTTAAGGTTTAGAATCACCATGCGACATAGTCCCGATACACCGCACAAAGAACACCATGCGACATAAATACAACATAGCAATAAAACAACATAGCAATAAAAGCAATAAACAAGAAATATAAACAAAAATAAAAATGAAACAACTACAATAAAACTACATCAATGTCAAAGGAATGTTAAAAAGGATGATGGATTCAACTGAGTTCTATGTTCTAGGGTAGGTTGTAATGAAACGAATATAGATAGGTCTTTAGTCTTTAAAGATTTCAACTGAGTGTGACTTTTTGACATGTACTGGGAGGCCATTCCAGAGATATGGGGCACAGTAGGAAAATGTTGAAACCAACTGTTTTTAATGACCAGGAGAACCAGCATCGATAGAGTGGAGAGGGCGTGCTGGTGTATACGGTATAATTAGCTCAGCTAAGTAGGGTGGTGCAAGTCTATGCAGGGCCATAAAAGTTAAAAGAAGAACCTTAAAATCAGCTCTAGCTTGCACTGGTAGCGAGTGAAGAGAGGCCAGAATGGGTGTTATGTGATCGAACTTTTTAGTTTTTGTCAGGATTCAAGCTGCAGCATTCTGAACAAGTTGGAGACTTCTAGTAGCACAACTAGGAAGACCAGAAAAAAGTGCATTACAATAGTCAAGTCTGGAGGATACAAATGCATGGATTACAGTTTCAGCATCGTGCAATGATAGAATAAGTCGGATTTTAGCAATATGACTCAAAAAGACAGAAAAAAAGTCTTGGTAATAGCCTTGATATGAGACTGGAATGCCAGACATGAATCAAAAGTCACTCAAGATTTTTGATGGTTGAGCTTTCAGAAATAATACAACCATCAATATTAACACTCAAATTCTCAAACAAGTTCCCATATTTGGCTGGTCTAACAACTAATCACTCTGTTTTATCAGCATTTAACACTAGAAAGTTCATATGCATCCATTTTTTTTTATTCCTGACATCTGGAGTTGGGAAAAGTCATTTGGCTTTATATAGCTGTGTATCATCAGCCTAGCAATGAAATTTAACACCATATTTGCAAATAATGTCACTGAGGGGAAGCATATACTGTAGATAGAGAAGAGCATAGGGCCAAGGACCGATCCCTGGGGTACACCAAACTTTACTTCAGAAACTTCAGATATTGTTTTATTGTGACTTACACGTTGAGTTCTATTTGATAAATATGAATGAAACTATGAAAGCACCATCCCCTGGATGCCAATATGCTTCTCCAGATGGCTTAGAAGTATGCTGTGGTCCACAGTGTCAAAAGCTGCTCAAGTCAAGAAGCAGCAACAATGATGTAAAGTCAGAATCAACAGTAATTAGTAGATCATGACTACTCTGGTCAAGGCTGTTTCAGTGGAATGACGGGACCGAAAGCCAGATTGAAATTTATTGAAGCGATTGTTGTTGGATAAGTAGGCAGAATGTTGATCAGCAACGGCCCTTTCAAGTAGTTTCGACATAAAACGAAGATTGGAAATTTGTCTGTAATTTTTCAGTATGAAATTATCAATATTACTGTAGGTTTTTTGAGCAGCGGTTTGATAATGGCAGTTTTAAAAGCTGAGGGCACAGAGCCTATAGAAAGTGAGTTATTGATAATATCAAGAATAGGACTATTTAAAATAGGAAAGAGTTCTTTAAAAAGATTAGGGTATAGGGTCTAATATGCAGGTTGTAGATTTGGATGCAGTTACCAGGCTGGTAAGGGCCCCATGGCAAATTAATTCAAACTGTGACAGAGAGAAATTGCACCAAGTCACAGTGTTTGCATCCATCAAAGCATTAAAGTTTTTATAGCCATCATTCTGAGAAGAGTGTGGACCATCTCTGATGGAGACAAACTTATTTGTGACAAATCTCAGAAAATCATCCGCATTGTTGGCAGGGGTATTCTTTCTGAGTTTAGCAACAGTATCAAACAGAAACCGTGGATTATTTTTATTATTGTTAATCAAGTGGGATAAACATGCTGTCCTAGCAGCTGAGAGTGCATGTTAAAATTAAAATGTACATCTTAAAATTCTCGACCCAGGAAAGGCGAGAAATCTCTTGTTTTGTCATACGCCACCTGGGCTCAAGTTTGTTTGAGTGAATGGATGTCATTTGAAAACCATGACGCTGATTTCATCCAAGTGTGTTTTCTGGTTTTAAGAGGAGCGACAGAGTGGAGCGTTTTGAGCAGGACACAATTCAGATTGTCTGTGAGATTATTAAGAGACTCAGAATTTGCACTCTAGGAATCAAGTATATCAGGTAGACATTCAGCCAGTATAGACCTAGCATTGTTGTGAATACGGCGATAAGTATATCTATCAGGCTGTGAACACTTACTAAGAGAGACATTGAAAAAGACACGAGTGAAACTGGAACCTGTAAAATAGATGAAACATCAGCATCTATACCCTTTGTAAAAATTAGGTCCAGTGTATTTCCACGATTGTAAGTGCCATTCTTCACATGCTGGGTAAAGTCAAGACTAGTGACAATGTCCATAAATTCCACTGCTATAGAATCTGAACAGTCATTTTCATGCAAGTTAAAATCACCCAGTAAAATTACTCTTATCATATTTGAGAAGAGCAATTGACAGTAATTCAGAGAACTCATATATGGTTATTGCAAGAATGTGTTGTTGAGTTTTAATAACCATGGCTAAATATTCAAAGGTTGAGAAATTTCCAAAAGTGCAGGTAAAAAGGTTAGAAAAAAATGGTTGCAGTTCCACCCCCCTTTTATTTAATCTTGTCTAGCAGAAAATAAGAAACTATAGTCTGGGGGAGACGCCTCAATAAGTGTTGCTGAGGCAGTGGACAAGAGCCAGCATTCAGTGAGAAATAGAACATGTAGACCATATTTGGAAATAAAATCATGAATATAAAAGCTCTTATTAGGGAGCAATCTAATGTTCAATAATGCAAACTTCAATGGCAGTGGAGAAGAGTTCCATTCGGTAGGGTTTACAGCAGACTGAACATTTACAGTGATGAGGTTCCTGGGACATGCACTTTGTTTGACTGTAAATCTCACAGGGCATCTATATGTGATTTTCACAGGGATGTTAAAAGTTAAAATGTTAGATATTCTATATATATAGTCACTATTCACAACTGTAGTGTGTGATAGGAACAGGAGAATGTTTTTATGAATTGATGCTGTGAAACTACTCTGGACTACGACCAGTTCCTACATGATGTGGATGTCAGTCTTGGTTTACAGGACTTCAGTGTGAGCTCAATAGGCTAATAGTCGTTTACCTTCCTTCCTTCCTCCCTCCCTCCTCCCTCCTCCTTCCTTCCTTCCCCCCTTCATTCTTCCCTCCTTCCTTCTTCCTCCCTTCTTTCCTTCCTCCCTCCCTTTCTTTATTCCTTCCCCCCTCCGTCCGTTGTCTTTCCATCCATCCTTGCTCCCTTCCTTCCCTACTCCATTCTTCCCTCCTTTCTTCCTTCCCTCATTCCTTCCTTCCTGCCTTTGCTCCTCTCTTCCTTCCTTCCTTCCTGCCTTCCTCCCTTCTTCCCTCCTCCCTTCTTCCCTCCTTCATTACCTCGTTCGTTCCTTCCCTCCTCCCATTCTATCGTCCCTCATTCCTTACTTCCTTTCCTCCTTCCTTCCTTTACTTCCATCCTTCCTTGCTCCCTTCCTTCTTTCCCTCCTTCCTTCACTCACTCCCTTTCCTTCTTTTATCCTTCCCTCCTTCCTTCCTTCTTCCCTCCTTCCTTCCTTCCCTCCTTCCATCCTTCCTCACTCCCTCCTTCCTTCACTCCCTCCCTCCCTCACTTTCCTTCTTTTATCCTTCCCTCCTTCCTTCCTTCCCGCCTTTGCTCCTCGCTTTCTTCCTTCTTCTTTGTGACTTCTTCTTAGTTCCGGATTCCACATTCTTGAATTAGTAATGCCGACAAAAACGAAAACTGCAAATCGAGTGTTTATGTAAATGTAATAAAATCCTCCCTGTGCAAAGGCCAGTGTTTTGGCAAAGTTTGGAGGCGAACGGAGGAATGGTGTGCGATGCAAATCCGAACACACACACAAACGGACCGTCGCTCAATTATAGTAGTGGGATGGGATGGGATAAAGCAGCTAAATCACACAAACATTTTTTTGCTTTTTTGCTCTATAAACGGAGCTCTAAATACATGCAGGCTCAGCCGTATACACAGCCTCCACATATGGTTGAAATGCTACTGTTGCTCTCTGGCCATCCCCTTCGTGGACAATTTTACCTCTTTCTGTGACAGAGATTAACTATTTGCCCCGGACGGCCTTCACCAAAATAGGGCGGGCTCGCTCCTTCTATCAAGAAATATGGACCTTGCCCTGAAATCTGGTAATTTGTTTGGACGTTGATATGAGGTGAGCCCGTTTCCTGCTAAGTCCATCCCCACTCAAATTACTACTAGAAACCCTGCTCTTTTCTCCACTCGTAAGTGAGTCATGGCTAAGGAAAAGTGTCAACGAGTCGGACGTGGCACTGGTGGGCTACAATCTGTTCAGAGTGGATCGTGTTGGGGGGGTGGGGGGTGGTTGTTTATGCGAAAACGGGTTTATCTGTGTCTTGGATTCGGTCTCCAGGCCAAAATGTTTTGAATTTATCGCTCTGGGGATCCAGCTGGGCCCTTCCTCACTGGTTGTTATAGGTGTTTATAGACCCCCATCCGCTGATGTAGAGTCTATAAACACATTAGTGAATCTTATCTCTTGTTATTCTGATTCTGAAATGCTGGTTGTTGTTGATTTTAACTTGAATTGGCTGAATAACACCTCAGATCATTTTCAGAAAGTTAGTGGTAACCTGCACTTAACCCAGCTAATAACTGAACCCACTAGACCGAACTTGAAAGACTGCTCAAAATACACATTAATTGATATTGTATTTTCAAATTGAGTCTACAAAATTGTATTTGAATTAGGAATTAGTGATCACTGCCCCACAGCATGTGTGAGAAGTGCGAGATTGGATAAAACAAGGTCACACACGGATTTAAAAAGACATTTTTACGACCAACTATTCTTGGAGGATCTTAAGCATAGCAATATCAAATTCACGGCCGAGGCCACTGATGTTCAGGTGGCCCTGGACTTCACAGATAAGCAGTAAAATTTAATAAAAACAAGACCTCAAATTCACTACCCAGTCATATAAAAGTTGATGATTGTGTGATTTCTGATCAGAATGACATTTGCCTTGCCTTTAACAGGCTGATGCTGGGCATTTATTCAATAGAGAATATTCTGGGTTTATTTCGGTTGATGTTGATGCAGATGTAGATGTTGATTGTGTGAGTGCCATGGACCATGCCTCTCATTTTTCCTTTCGTCCCTTCTCACATAGTGAAGTACTTCATGCTCTGCCATCCATAGATCCCAGGAGCTCTACTGGAGAGGATAATTTAGACTCTTTTTATTTTTTTATTTTTTTTAATTGGCTGCTCCAATTATCACTGAGCAATTAATGCATTATTTAATCTTTCCATCTCTACAGGTCTCTTCCATCTCTTCCATCTCTCATTACTGATTACAAATATGACACTCACCATTGTGTCCTTTATAATAAGGTTGGTTGGCCATCTCTTGCAGAGAGGCGTAACAAACATTGGAATTTGTTTATTTTCAAGGCTCTTACATTTTAGCTTACATTTCATCAATGATGGAATGGAATCTTGGAACCCATTTGACTCACTCCAGTGATTCACTCATTCTTAACATCCCCCGAATTTGGACTGAACTTGGTAAAACTGCATTTTCTTTTGATGCCCCTAGCTCATGGAATGCCCTCTAACTCATGGAATGCACTCTCTAAGGATTCAGATGCGACCCTCTGGTAGAGTTTAGGACCTTGATCTCAAACCACTGTATATCGAGACGGTCAGAATTTACGGTGTAATTTCCTCGTATGAATCATATGTATGGATGAAGTGCAATAAAAACAAATGCTTTTGCCCTTTGCTCATGGCAGTTGTAACCATCATTTTTTATGCATGGGAGTTCGGCAGGCAAGTTTCACCCACACTCCAGGGATTTATTATGCTTATTTCTTCTACTTCATTGTGTGATTTTGAATAAGAACAAGTCGAGATATGGGTCTATACTATAAAATTTGCTCATAATGGGCAGGCTAGAGTAGAAAGCATAACTTACCTCTCTGGAAGGCTTAATTGTATTGTCATCCGAGGACGAAAAACTAACAATACAGTAATGTAATAATATACATATCTATATCTTTAATCACACAATAATAAGGTATGCTTTAATTACACAGAAACCACTAGGTATGTGCTGTTCTTCCATTCTTACTCTGTACACTAAAAAAATATGACCAATGGTTGCTTTAAAAGATTATGGCAACAAAGTGACATCTAATATAATTGAATAGATTTAAGTAGAACTTTGATTTAAAAGTATTGAATAAATTAACTACATTTAAACATAAAAGATAAGTACATGGTAATAAAAGCAACAGTTAACATGTGTTGAATTTAGTAATAACATCCCAAATGATGAGTTGTATAGCCCAAAAATATTTAGTAAATCAATTTGACAAAAAAAACTGATTTATATTTATGAATATCTGGTGGAAATTGGGGTGAAATTGACATAAGTTTACTAAATATCTGGATAAAAAATATTTGGATTCACTCAATAAAATAAATTATATCAACTCATATTTTAGCACATTGTTGCTTTAAATCTATTCAATAATATTAGATGTCAATTGTTGCCATAATCTTTCTGACTAATATAAAAATATAATTAAATATAAGGGAAGATGATGCCGATATTCATTAACATGGGCATAGCTCTGCCTTGCAAACATGCCGTGATTATAAACTAATTTGGCCTTGCATGTTCCATAGATACTAATTGACATTATCACAGGGAGATATCACATGCAGACGGGAAGAGCAACAATTTGATACCTTTTAGAATAAATAATTGTAGAACAAACAACCATAATGTTGGTCATCAATTTCTGCAAAGGTATCTTAAAAAACAAAGTAATAAATTAAGGTGGATCAATTCCAGAGAAGAGAAGGCCACTTAGTCTGTTTTTCAATGACAGTTTCAAGGGATAGTTCGGATTTTCGGACATTAAGTTGCATGAACTACTTACCAGTATTGTAGTGGATGCAAGCTATTAGATTACTTACCGGGTTCCGTGGTCCGAGTTCTGGTCTGGTTCAGATGGAAGAAGTAGTAGTTCCGGCAAGATAGCGGGGTCATGAGACAAACGTTTTACTCCACAAAACCACATGCATGCAAAATGCTCATCCATTTCCACCACTAAACCATCGTCCTTGTGCATCTCAGACTCAGCTTTCACTTGGTACTATTTTGTGTCTTGAAATTACTATGAGCTGCAGCCGGCCCAGTTCACAGGTAACACGTTTCACACGGCAGTTCACACACCGGCCGGCTGCACCACCAAGACACAAAATAGTACCGTGTGAACCGGCGTGTGAAACGCGTTACCTTTGAACCGGGTCGGCTGCAGCGCATAGTAATTACCTTCTCTCTGCGTAGCATGGACTGACTGCAAACACGCATGTATAGGTTACAAAGTAAGGACAGGAGAACAGAGGAAACTTCATAATCCAGCCCACCCCCTGTTGTTACTCCGTACTTAGAGTAAATACTCTGTACTTGCAGAGTACTTACTCTGTACTTACATACTATAGTATATATAATATATACTTTCTCTAAGTACAGAGTTACAACAGGGGGTTGGCTGGATTATGAAGTTTCCTCTGTTCTCCTGTCCTTACTCTGTAAGTACTCAGAACCAGGGTATGTGCTGTTCTGCTGTTCTTACTGTATAATTACCCAGTAAAAACAAATGATCAGGACCTATGCCCATCTGGTGTTACAATAAGGGACCCAAGACTAGCTGTTTGGTTCAGTTGCCTTTCATGTCACAATCTAACACCATGCAACATGTCATTAGTATCCACCTGTAATCAGGTGGATATAGGTAGGACATTTTCACATGCAGTGCACATACTGCACCTCGGCAATGACGCTTGTCAGAGCCATCATCGTTTTGTCCACATGGTGGCGTTTCAAGGCCTGAGACACACAGAGACTGGTTTTGTATGTTTTCAGGACATACCTGTGTTTCACCTGCGCAGGTGTAGTCACTGCACAACAAACACAAAATGACAGGTATTACATTTATTTCCCGTACTTGTTATGTGGCTTCACTGCACATAATATTTGGTACGAGTCAAGTCAATTTTATTTATATAGCCCATAATCACAAGGAAGTCTCAAAGGGCTTCACAGACCAACATTTCAGATTTCAGACATTTCAGTGAGAAATCAATGACATCCCCTTAGTCTAAACCTCCAACGGGACCAGGAAAAACTCCCATAAAAACCCTTTGGGGAAAACAGAGAGGAATCCCCCTTCCAGGATGACCAGGCTGCAATGGAGGCCGAGTGGGCAACATTGTTAATATGTATAATATATAATATGAATCATACAAATAAACATACATTCAACATACAACATAAACAACATACAAGTCATAGGTTATTGTATTTGTATACTATGCATTTATATACTATGCAATGTTAAAGATCGACATTATAGGAGTCTATTTGCTGCAGCAGAGCGCCGCAGGTAGACTCCTCCAGGGCTCCAGCACATCTGGAATACGCCTACAGAGGAGAGAGAGCGGGAGAACACAACAATGCCACAAAATTGATTTGTAGTCAAGGCTTAGATTGACACAATAATAAACATTGCTACAAGCAACTATACTGTACATGTTACAAGCCGATACATGTCTTTAGCAATCAAATGAGAAGGCTTGGAGTGGAGGAAAGCTTGGACTGTATCTAACATATTAGTTGCATGATGCAGGCTTGACATATAGACTAATATTTAAGTTGACATGTAAACGTACAGATGTTAAACTCTCAAAGGGGCCACATCATCTAATTACCAGGACATGTCTATTATTCAGAAAATGTAATTAGAATAAGTTGGGTCAAAGAGCATTGCATGGGCTTTGATCGCTAAACATGCACCAAGTTTGATTAACATTTGATATTTCTAGTCTCCCAAATAACACTGATAAAGATACTGTAGGTATCCGTACAGGGCACTGTCACCACTGCCATCAATGTCATGTGGTGTCATTACACCAGACTGACAATAGTACTACTGTGCTACTGTCACCTGTCTGACACAGTGTTGAAAGAAATAAATTGAGTGCAGGTGTGTGTCCAAAGTTCAATTTTGGTATCCTCTATTTTACGCATTTGTATGCATGGGAACATTTGATAATGATTTCACACAGTATTGATTCAACAGCCCGAAACAGCATTTCTGCAAAACTTACTCCTTTTGGCAAAAGATCTTTGCTTGTCTTTTTTGTTGGCTTTTCTCTTCTTCTCATTTTTCCTCTTGTCTGATGAAGATGAGGACAGCGGCGTAACAAGATGGTGATGGACCCCAGTGCAAGTCGACGGGGGTGTGTGACTGAGGAGGTGTCCCCATTGTGCATGGTGCATTACGCACGGAGACTGAGTAAAATAAGTAAAATAAAAACACACTGTTATTAGTTGTTTTATTTTGAGGAGGGGGGCCCACCCCTCAGCGCACCCCCGCAGATGGGGTGCGCTGAGACAATTCAGTCCCGAAGAAAAGCAATCTAACAATCTGTTTTATGATTTATTTGTTTTACTTATTGTTGTTGATTGTATTGATTTCTGTAAAGCACTTTGTGCTCTTGCTAGAAAAGTCCTATACAAGTAAAGTTTATCATCTATGCCAATAAAAAAAAGTTGGAAGCAATTCATATCTTTAAATTCTCATCCTTGTTTTAAATCTATTACACTATTACACAGTGAACTGAATATTGACTTAAAAAAATTTAATAGCAAATCAGATCACAATATCTGTCAGAAAAATCGCAATTAAATATTTTCCCCAAATCGTTCAGCCCTAATATAAAGTGTTTCCAAATGTTGTTCTCTAGCCTTTGGTCTCCAGCCCTTGTGGCCCTTTGAATAGAGTTGCACAGCCCTGATAAAGCCCACCTCCAGCATTTTTTACATCTATTTAATGTTTTTTAATGACTCTCCCTGCTGTAATACATCAGTTCCACACTCTCGACCAAACCTTTTTTTTGACTAATAATGGATTTTAGCTCCAGTTAAAAATATCAAAGCTCTTTATCTAAGAAATTCTGATGCATGGTCAGTGAGATAACCTGCTTCGCTCTCAGGAAACCAGCTGAGATTATTTTATTCTGCAGAATAAAGAGAGAGAGAGAACCACACTTTCAAATCAGTGAATACCTGTACACTGTGACTTCTCCTCTACTGGCTGCCTTTATGCTGTGAAAAGGTACACCCCCAGTCACATATCACAGGTCTTGTCCTTCATACAATAATTAGCAGTGAAAGTCCTTAGGCTTGGCACGTTCAGCTATTTTCCACTTCTAGCCAACCAACCTGGTAGTAGGTAATCAGTATCAAAGAGTGGAAATGGATTTCCTGGATGTCTCCGAAAACTTAAGCCCCTTGCTTACTTTTAGCACTCACCAGTGTGTGCGGAACATGTTGTCTTAATCTCTACACACAAATGATTATCCATTGAATGTTGCCTACCCTTCACAGGCCTTCACAAGGTGGAAAATAACAAGATCATTAACCCAGAGGACAGCACCTAATAATATGAACACGGGTTAACAAAGGGATGTGTTTAAAAAGCTGCACAAGTGAAAGACTCTTTCATTAAATAAGACATATGAAACATCAATCAATGAACAAGGCAATCAATCATTAGCATTTTTCTATCACATCTTGTTCAAACAGTAAAAATATCACATATGAAGATCCAAGCTGGCGTGGCCCACTCATCGTAAAATCAAAGTTTCTTCACACTTGTTCAGCATCTGTGTGACTGAGAAACTTTTTTCAGCCTTTTGAGTCTGTGTGAGTCAGATATCTCTCATCGACTTCGGTTCAATGGTTGTGGGATCTTAGAGGAGTCCTATCATGCCCCTTTTCAACAGGATAATATAGGTCTTTGATGTCCCCAAACCATGTCTTTGCTGAAAATACCACTCAGATTATTCATTCTAGCCATTCTAACACGTGTCTCTATTCTTCCAGGCTCTGACAGGCTGATTCAGTGTGCGTGTATGCGTGTGCGTGTCTCAGTGTGCATGTGCCACGCCCACCCCAGAACTGTTTCTCCCATTTCTTTATGAAGAAGATTCACTATTTCCACCTCATCAGTTCACCAAAACGGTTTCTGAACAAATCTGATGTGAGAAATAGGCAATGCAGTTGCTGAATCTTCACTCATACACTCTCTACAAGGCCTAATTTAAAAGTTTGTTCCGACTTTTCCCGCGGTGTCTGGAGCAGCTCGGACCGCACCGCGGCACCACTCCAGCAGCTCCACTCGCTTGCGCTCCAGCCGTGGGTGGGGTTACTCAGGTGGGGGGCGGTTCTGATGCTAATGTGTCACACGTGTTTTTTTCGACCGAGGCAAAGTAATAAAAATAAAACTCACTGGGTTGTCTTTTTTCACAGTTTGTGTGTTAGTAGGCCCATCAGAGACCCAAATGAATGTGCACAAGCACTGAAAATGTGAGTTTTTCATGTCCCTTTAAGGAGTATTTCAAGTCTTTCAAAAGCTTTAAGGAGTTTTTTGACACTGCAGTGTTGTGTTCATGCTACCAGATTTCTATTCCGTACACTATTTGATGCATACTATGGTTTCGGACATACTACAAATACTTGCATACAAACTTACTAAACATACTAAACAGATTGTTTATACTTTCTTTCTATACTTGTGGGTTTCGTCTTTGTTTCCTGTTCGTTCTGGGTTGAAAAATGCAACAGTGTCCCTCATACACACATGAGTGTTACATGGAAGTATGCTGGCAGACATCAGGGGAAGAAGTTCCCAGATGCACAGACCCAGGGCCATGTCTCCGGGACTTGGTGTACATGTCTTCAAGCTTGTCCATCATCAAATCTTAGCTCGTAGCCTCAGGGACGGAACCTCGACCTCTGTTCACACAAATGTCCGTACAGTCCCGCGCACGCCATGTGACCTGCGGCACCGTGTGAAATGCAACAGACTTAAATCCGGCACAAGAACAGATACCGCCCGGCCTATAGGTCATAAGACAAGACATCGAAAAACGCCTCCACTTAATTTATTTACTTGCTGTGCTTCCTTTCCATCTATTTCCTGGCTCTCTTTCCATTCCCTTCAGCGATGAAAGAAAAATAAAACTGGAGCATGAGTTCATCAATATTAAACATAACCCATGAAAGATGCACTCAGGTTTGCCGGAGAGGTTACCGGGCAAATTCAAATTTGCACTCTCTATGGGAATAAACTGGAACATACAGCTAACTTATATGTAGGTATGCTTTTATGTTATGAAACTCCTCTCTAGATCCAATCACTTTGTGCTGGCGATATGCATTGTTGATGTTCTGGAACGTCACTCTTTGAGATTAAAATGGTCTACGAAGTACCTTTATTGTGGAAATCTATGAGATCTGTGCTGGGTGCATTTACACCGCAAGTCCCAGAATTCCATTTCAACATCCAGGTTTACCCTCGCCTTCACTGTAAGACGGTCTCTTTATTTTCTCACAAGTATCCCTTCTTCTGACTGACTCATTATTTGTTCAGCTGGGAAAGGCGGATGCCGCAACCAACAAGGCATACGGCATAAAGAGGAGCAAATGAGCGAATTGAACATTGAATGGCTGTTTTTTATATACAGTAAGTGCCAGCAAAATAAAGTATCAAATATGGGATTTTTTTGGACAAAAAAATCTTATGGATTACTACTTTAAACGACCCATTTTTACCAGCACCCAGTCTCACGACCATCACTGTGTGTAACGAATCCTCCCTGATCTCCCAGTATGTAGTAGCCATGTCACTAACTCCCATGTCATTTCAGATCCGTCCACTCCCTTTTGCTTTTCAGACACTCCCCCTTCTCCACACTCCACACTTTCCCTTCACCTGGTTTCGCCTGCCTGCAGCTCATTCCCTCATTAGTCCCTCAGTTAAATACCAGTCCACTTTGCATTGTTCCCTGCCAGATTGTCTTTTGCATTACGCTAAACATTCCCGCACTACTACCTGATTCCTGTACCTTTTGTCTGAACCTCTGCCTGATTCCCTGCCGGATAAGTTTGCCTTCTCTGAATGATCTCCTGGTTTTGACCCCTGCCTGTTTCCTGGAATTAACCTCGTGGACTTTGACTTCTTACATCATTTTGGTGTCGAATCTGTCTGATTCAATGAGCGTTACGAGCATTGTTTTTGCAGAGTTATACACAGACCCATCGCTAGGGGGGGGGAGGGTCTCGTGCATTTCGTACCCGCCCACCCATACCTGTGCATAATGGAGAGGGAGCTATCTCCACTTGGCTGCGCGTCCCCGTCCCCATCTCCAAATAAAACTAATAAAATCAGTGTTTAGGTTAGATGTATATATTTTCCTCCATTTCCTAATTGAACGTAACAAAAAAGCCCTGCGCCACATCCGGAGAGGCATTGATACCATCCCCCCCCACCCCGCCAACAAGTGAATAAGGGGAGTACCGGCACATTTCCACGGTCCCCCTGTAAAAACTTGACTGCCCCGCCATTCAGTTTGTTCTGGCTGTGGGGCTGTGGACATGAAAAGGAACAAAAGAAAGCCCAAAAACCAAAAGTTGAAATCACACTGTGTGCAATATACGGTAATTGAAGTGCTGGTCTGCCAGCTTTTGTTTCCCGTTGATTTGCCCAACTTCTGGCACAGAACACATTGCCAGCACATTGCGAATGCCCAAACTTGGCCTCAATGCATAAACAACAGCACTGATTTATTGGTGAGCTGATGGGTGATATCAAATCACCAGAACCCTGGGCTTGGCTGCCCATAGAGAGAGAGAAAGAGTGCTCAATTCATTGATTGCAATTTGGCTTTTTCCATTTCCTTTTCGGAAATGAAAAGATCCATTCATCAATCAATTCAACCATGAGTT
>OMKR01050173.1:0-10178 GCA_900302355.1 Cyttopsis rosea | reverse complement strand
AATGTTGTGCGCATGAGCTTTGTCTGTATCCCTGGCACTTCTCTGTGCGCTCTGCTGCTCTGTGCACCGCTCTCCGGCGTCTGTGTCTCAGTACTACGGTATTTAAATTTTTATTTATTTATTTATTTGCATAGTTTTAGTTTGGCGTCAGGGCTCTACTGCTCATCACTCCCAGCAAGGTGTACAGCAGAGCTCGAATCCCCCCATTGAATAGAAGAGTAGAGCCCAACAGGTGGAGGCAGGGGAGGTGGAGGGAGCGCAGCAACACAGCAAAGCAGGTAGGTCAAGAGGGACTGGCTGCTTAAATAGGCCGGCTGTGGAAGGGCGTGGCGCCGTCGAGTTGTCTGACAGAACCAAGCTACAGCTCATTCTATAGCATATACAATGGATTTTTCAGGATGGCATATTGGTGTGGTCTGCTTCAATCACATAGCATAGCAGGGAGTCTGTAATTTACTGTATATATCTGTGTCACTAGTAATACTGAGTGATTAGTATTCTTTCAGCGCTGTTTGATTTGGTGATTTTGAAAATTTCATTTATTCAACTTGTCAATTTCATTTATTGAAATGGTTAGGGTTAGGGTTAGGGTTAGGGTTAGGGTTAGGGTTAACGCTGTCACTGATATACCATCCATGACGCATATATCCATTTATGAAGAGGATCGACCAGATAGACTGTTCATACCAGACAAACATTTTATTCTTGCCAGATTATGATAATAATCTGGCAAACCTATGGGTGTCTTTGCATCTAACTACAATTACCAGATTTCTTATCTAACAATTGACAATTGATTTGTAATTGTTGAACTTAATTGTTATCTCATTCTGCCCCCAGGCGAGTCCTGTGCCTCCCCAAACTTTGCCGAGGGAAACCAGCCATCTGTCCCTGCCGCTCTCTGGCAGCACCGCGGCTCACAGGGTAAGGCCCCGAAACGACACCAAGCTATGAAGCGATGTGTGTGATGGTCGTCCATAATGGAGGACAATAATCACCTCCATCGTATTATCCCCCGCTCCAAATTGAATGACTGCATTTTATGAGCTCAACCAGGATTTTGGCTCGGCGTCTCGCAGTAGCAGTCAAACGTCCTCCATTTTGGCAGGGCAGCGCCGCACGGCGTACCTCCTTCACTCGGTCTTCTCCTCGGGTGCAGACATGCTTCATTTCACCAGGTTTAACTTCAAAGGAACTCTGCCACTTAGAGTCGGGTCCTCAGGCCCACATATGTTTCTCTTCACCCGCGTTTATACTTTAGCTTTTAGCTTTTCTTTTCTTTTCTTTTTTTTTTCTACTTTTCCTTTCTAAATTTAAAAGGATCTATGCCCCGAAAGCCTATATTGAGCACAGTGAGCACGTTTCGAGAGCACTGTCCTCTGGTATAGTGTGTTATCACTGTGTCAAATCCAAAATAGATTCCTGAAAATACGGACACTGAGCACGGGCTCATCCAATTTTTATAAAGGCTTTTTTTGGCAACTGTATAGACCGGTGCAACCACAGACGGACACAAAGCACATACACAGATACTCAGAGAAGGCTGTGTGTGTGCGTGTGTGTGTGTGTGTGTGTGTGTGTGTATGCGTGAATCTGGTGGGTGTCAGCCAGGGTCCATACAGTGACCAGACCGACATTATGTTCCAGGTTTGATCATGAGGCATGAGGCCGACTGAGGCCAAACTAAAAAACGAGGCCACGTCTTGTTCGCTGACCCGTCTATTTATAACTGATTTTATTTATTCATCAACAACCCCCCTTGCTTTCATTTGGATGATGTTTTTGTTGAGCTAATCCCCTAAAGGAAAAAAAAAAAGGGTAATGCCTCTTGATCTGGCGCAGATGAGCAGTAGCTTGCAACCATCGGGGCCATCTGGGATGGAGACTCGTATATACTCGTTTAAGCCCAAAACATTTTGGGATAGTGCTAAATTTAAACCACTCAATCAGATCCCGTGGAAAGCTAAACCCTACTTTAGCTTTAGAGACGCTATTGAGCCTCTATAGTTTCCCAACTGTGTTCCTGGTCGGTCAGGTCAGGAGCACCTTGAAGTACTGTATGTTATATACGTTACTAATTTTTTACACTATTCATACATGTTTTGGAAACTTACTATAATCAGTAAATGTCACATGTGACACATGAGTCAATGCAGCGCCGGCAACCGCCGTATTTAAAAACATGTGTAAAGCTTTAGCAGTTAATTAACAATAACCAACAACCTAAGCCAAAAATAAGACGCTTCATTTAAAGTAAACATGTCTTTATTTACACACAATTTATTTCCAAATCAAAATCGACCTCACTGTGCCCCAATAAATAAATAAATAAATAAACAATAAAAATAAAAGACAATAAAAATTGTGTTCTTTATTGTAGATGTATATATTTAATTTATTTTACCGTGCGGTGTGCCGTGCATGCGGTGCAGCGCAGCGGTGCCCTTGCCTTACGAAAGTCAGAGCAAACTTTTCAACTACACCGTGTAGATGTAATATGAGTGAAGATTCAGCAACTGCATTGCTTATTTCTCGCCTCAAATCTGTTCAGAAACTGATTTTTCAAGAATTCAAGAATTGTTTATTAATCACACATTTTAACCACACACACACACACACACACACACACACACACACACACACACACACAGGTGAACGATGAGATTTGGATTTGGTGATGATAAGGAGAAATAAGTGAATAAATAATACACACGGAGCTCGCCTACTGGCGGAGCGAATGCAACCAGAAAACAAGCCCTTGAAGGTTCATAGCAACTTGGGGGAGGTTCCCAGGTCCCCTCAGGGAGTCCACAGAACTGTTTGGTCCGAAAACGCCTAAAGGTTTTTGCTATATTGTGGGGACGCCTGACTGAGAGGGTAGATGTGGGGACACCACTTTTCATAATGAAACATATGTGTGATTTCAACTCACAGTTTTTTTTTTTAATCCCAAAACTGACTTTAAATATCAAAATTTGTGATGTATTTTGTGATTGTGATTTTCTATCGTGGTGGGGACACTCCCATATACCTCTGTATATTCAGGTTCCATCAAATGTGTTCCACTTATCGCACACATATTAGGTGATATCCTGTCTGTGTACTATTTAGTATTTTAATATAATAATAATAATAATTATAATAATAATAAGCCATATTGTGGTGTGGGGGTGGAGTGATTTAAGCAGCCTTAGAGCAATCGATGAGCACAGGTTAAAATCACCCATCCCCACACACAATGGGGCGGGGGTGGGGGCTCTGTCATGACGCCATTCCATCTGCTCCCGGCTGTTACATCTTGCCAACAAAACGGTTGGTCCTCACCATCTTTGCCTGTGTCTCTGTGTCGGCGAGCCCCTAGAAAAGCCTAAACCTAAGCCTAATATATAATTTATATATTAAATACAATTTTGAATTAAATAAAGTTTTGAAAGATCACCTCGTACACAAAACACCCTCAATATTTTATACTTTATGCTCTCCGATGCACGTATGCAGTATACAACAATTACCACAGCAATGCAGTTGCCAAACGTCTGTCTGACTGTTATGTGGCATGCAGCTTCCTGGTGCAGCGCTGTGCTCTCTGGTTAAACCTGCTTCCCTCTAGAACAGGGAAGTTTGCAGGGACCGCGGCAGAAAGACCGAACGAATAAAAACATTTTGAAGATCACACCAAAAGGCAGACGAAATAAGACTACACACAGCTGTGTGCTCAACGGATTAACACTTTGCGCTTGGTATCAGAGTTTTGTTTTGTTGGATTCCATCATTGGGCGATAATGAGCACCACTGCTGTGAGTTCATTTTCATTCTTCTTATTGTTGTTCTTACGTTGATTTCACTATATATATTTATCTATATCTATAGATTATATTATATCTGCTCGTCATTGTGAGATTTCTCTGCCTGTGTGCAGGCTATGTCATCCTCACGTGGAGAGATATGACTTTCAGTGCGTCGCCGAGTTTGTTTTGCTTGAAATCAGATGAGTCAAATAAGTAGGATCTTTCATTTGGGTTAAACGTCTGAAACTGTCATTCATTCTAATGTTGGATAGATGATAAACAGTGCTGTAGTGATGAGCTGCCCTTTTGTTTGAATACCAACTTTTGAGTGTTTTTTGTATGTGCTCATATGCTTCCCAATGATCAAAAAATAAGGTGAATAAGGTTAGAAAACACCAGAGTTTTCCTTTAATACATCTTGTAAGTCAACACCGTCAGTTATTTTATATCCAAGTTGGATTCGTATATACCAAAATGATCACGAGTTGAGGTTTTACCAAAGAAGGCTGAATGCCTCAACTGTATTTCACCTCGACTCTCTTTGCTTTTGGTCATTATGCTGTTTAACTTTCTTTCTGGATTTCTTTTTGTCTGCCTGTCTCTCTCTCTCTCTCTCTTTCTATAGCTGTCACCAGATTTCCTCTTCGGGGGCCACCACAGGAACCCTCACAGCGGCTGGCAGATGAAACAGGTAAAAACCCTCTCTGAGGGTCTCTTGTCACGACGGGACGTTTGCTTTATTTCTCCATGAATTTTGGACCCATAGGGTGAAGTCTTAGAGAGGAAGACCCACTGCAACCATTATGCTCTTTGTCATTCTACTTAAAGCTACAATCTCTAACTCGTTTAAATAAATGGCTTTTAAGTCACTATCTATCACTGAATGAGATAACACAAAGGTGATTGAGCTGTGTGTCTGGGGCAACATTCCCAAAAAAAATCACAAGCAGCGCAGTTAGTGACGCGTGGTTGGCACCCGGCAGTGGTTGGTCCACCGGAGACAGGAGGCGGAGTTCACGTGAAGCGGCGTACTTTTTTTTCCGTCTCTTACTCGCTCTGAAAGTAAACGTTTATTACGGCCGAACAAACACAGAAAAGATCGATGACTACTGACGACGAAACTTCAAAAACAAGTGCAAATCCAAAGAAAAAGAAACAAATTTGACGTTCTGATGAAGGCAAACAGTCCAAAAAACAAAGCGAAATCAAACCGCCAGCAAACCAACTGACTGACGACGCCCAGGCGACACTGTTTGAAACTGTGGGAAGTGAAGTCTTTTGGACACACCTGCAATTCAATTCCCACCAGAGCTGTCACCAAAAACGAAACAAACGTGAAATCGTCGATCTTGGCAATGTCCCAGGGACATGTGGGAATCCCAATGGGAGTTTCTATCTGTGATGGCTTACTTTGCTATTCAGTCATCATTGTGATATGGTCTTTTATTGGGCTTTCACATTTCAATTTTCACATTTTCACAGCAACACTTTTTGTTAAGAGCGGTTAGTTTGTGTGACCTAGTTCATGTGCTTGAAATCAGATCAGCGTATCTCAGTCTAATAAGTACCGTCCTTTTTATGGAGCAATGGTGCGAAACAGTCTGGAAATGTTTCATTCACAGTCACTTTTGTCACGTAGACCTGTATAAGTATAAGCTAGAAAGGTTTTCTCCCGTTTTTAAGTTTTTGTCTTTGAGGAGACTCTGTATTAGACATTTGCTGGATTTCATCATGAATTTGGGCTCATAAGATGAAGTCTTCCATCTGAGAGAGGAAGACCCACTGCAAGCATTAAGCTTTTTGTTATTCTAGTTAAACGGCAGGGCAAATATTGGAAGCCAAAAGGGAGTTCCTGGATCTGTGACGGCTTAATGTGTTATTCTGTATTCTGTCCGTGTTGCTGCATGGAATTTTATTAGACTTTCAATGACACAGTTTTCACATTTCCAACAAAACATTTTTTTCTTACCCATCACTGCTTACCTAGTTGGACCAGTAATGAAGTATTCGAGTGGTTTTACTTCATTTCATTTCGAATAAAGCTGAAAGTTTGTTTAACCAACCAAGTCTCAACTTGGCCATGACAGGCTATGATTGAGCCACCAGGGCATCCATCATAAAGCCCGCCCCCCAGTATATATAATGACAACCTGTCCCACTTCCTATTTGCTTATTCAGCTCTCTGCTGTTGGAAGCAAGCCCTTTGATCTAAGGAAAGAAAGAAGAAGGAATTAATTAAAGGTTGATATGTCTGCGGCAGATTTGAAAGCCTATGCAGGATGTGGTTCCCACATGACCCGCAGGGATACTCGCCCGGTGTGTGTCCGCTGCCTGGGCCAGGGACACGCTGAAGCGGCTCTCTCCGACCCGTTCTTTTGCATCGACTGCACGAGGCTGCCTCTTGGGATGACCAAGAGGGCTGACATATTCGGCCCCCTCTCCAGTCACTCTCGTACTGCCCAAGGGCCTACGAGTGTCTTGGGGGAGGATGAAGAGGAGGAAGAAGCTCTCCTACCCTCGGGTGTTGTCCCGGGGCCCTCCACCTCTCTTGATGTCCCACAGCATCCTCGCCAGGTAGATCAGGAGGAGATGAGCATCCATCAGGAGCTGCGTGACTTCCACACAGCCCAGTGGGGCTCTGAGGAGGAGGCAGAGGAGGGGCAAGGTGAAGAACCAAGTGAGGAGGCTCGAGGGACAGCTCACAAGCCTTCCCTGGGGCCGTTCCACGAGGGGCTGATGCGCCTACTGGAACAAGCTGTGGCACAGCCGGGGATTTCATTGGCAAACCCCGAGCCAGCGGCTCGGTCTTGGTGGACAGGTCTCCACGTCTCCACGTCCCCTCCCCATGTTGGAGGACTTGACGAAGGAGGTGAGACTGTCTTGGGGCACTCAGCAGAAGACTCGCTCCCCCATCCAGGCATTTAGCCAGTTGTGGACCCTGGATACCGAAACAGCGCTGGGGTACCTCGCTATGCCACCTCTGGAGGAATCGGTAGCGGCCCATCGAAGGCGTGCAGGCTAACAGCTACGCTAGCGGAGAAATCTTACAAGTTCGCTGGACAGGCTGCAGCACTGCAGCACACATAATATTTTCCTGCTGCAAGCCTACCAGGCCAGGCTCCTTCGTTTGCTGGAGGGGAATGCCACCGCCGAGACGTACGTGGAGTTACAGAAAGCCACAGACTTCTGCCTCACTATGTGTAAGGGCGCAGCCCAGAACCCCAGAGTGATGGGGTTTTCTGTCGCTGGGATCAGCAGGCGTCTAGGCGGCCCCGGTCTCCCCCCGCTGGCGGAATGAAGGGCTGGAACAGACATCCACGGCTTCAGTGGTGAGGGGCAGAAAGGCTCGGAGGACTGAGTCACTACGGGGAGGGGATTTGTGTTACTGGACCGTCAGTTCGACCTCAAGTTTTAACATGAAAGAGACAATCGTTTGTACCAAGTCCCGTGCCAGCGAATGCCACATGGCTAATGTACACACAAAGCACACACAGCATGTCTCCCCCCGCCCCCCTCCATTTTATTCTCCCAGTGTGTCCACTTGAAAACATAAGCGTCATGGCCCGAAACAACAATGAGCCTCAGGTGAGGCCGGGACATGTCCGCAAACACGTGAACACACTTATGAGCCTCCCTGCCCAGCAGTGCCGGCAGGAAGCTCAACTCTTGGGCTCGACCGCCCCCGTGCGTCCGCTATCGGAAGCCGGGGCATGCCTCTCCGCTTGTGTGAGTGTGTGGAGACACATGCGCAGTTTCTCCCTTGGTAGAGGATGACCCGGAAGGGCTATGCACTGCAGTTCGCCCTCGGTCCACCAGCGTTCGCTGGAGTCACAATGACGGAAGTTGGCGACTCACTGTCTCTCATCCTGGAGCAAGAGATACAGTCCTGCTAGAGAAGGGGTTTGAGTCTGGGGTTTTAGCTGAGCCCCATCGACTTCATGAATGGTGTTCGGCTGGGACTGGTGACACTTCGGGTTGTGATAAAGACTGATGCCTCTCTGTACAGTTGGGGCACCGTATGCAAGGGTCAGTGGTCGCTGGGCGGTCCACGAGATCTGTCACATCAATGTGAGGAGTTGGAGGCAGGTTAGCTCTGTTGCATTTTGCACTACGAGTGAGAGGACACCACGTTCTGATTCGTTCCGACCGCGACGATCGCTTATATCAATTGTCAGGGTGGCGTCCGCTCCCTTGGCCATGCATCGGGTGGCTTCACAGATTTTGCTGTGGGCTCACACCCACCTACGCTCCCCGTCAGCATCACACATTCAGGGCAAACTAAACCTGGGAGCGGACTTGTTGTCGAGGGGACGGCCCCAAGCGTCGGACTGGCGCGTTCATCCTCCGGTCATAGAGATGATCTGGCATCGTTTCAGCCGAGCAGAGTAGATCTGTTCGCTTCACGAGACACGGCTCATTGTCCTCTATGCTACTCCATTCGGAACGACGACCCCCCATTGGGCCACGATTCCCTGGCTCACCGCTGGCCTCTAGCTGCTCTAACGTCTGTATGCACCTCAGGTGCTGGACAAGGTGAGGGAGGACAGGGTGAAGCTGATTCTAGTGGCTTCTTATTGGCCGACACAGACTTGGTTCGCGGACCTGAGGTCTCTCATCACAGGTACGCTGTGGGTGCTCCCTCTTCGGCCAGACCTCTTGACGCAGGCAGCGGGGGAGATCTTCCATCCTGCTCCTCACAAATGGAAATTAGCCCCCTGGCCCCTGAGCAGGATCGGCTATTAGATGAAGGTTTGGCCATGGAGGTTGTAGAGATAATTCAAAGTGCTAGAGCTCCTTCAACTAGAGCTCTTTACGCATCCAAATGGCTATCCTGGTGTGTGGCGCGTGGAGATGACCCATTATGCTGTAATATTGGGGTCATACTGAGTTTCCTCCAAGGTCTGCATAAGAAAGGTTTGGCACCTTCCACTCTCAAGGTGTGTCTGGCTGCTATATCAGCCTGTCATTATGGAGTGGACGACAAGGTAGTCACATTTTGGCCTCCAGGTTTATGCTGGGGACCCGACGGTTACGCTCTCGAACGTGGTCATTGACTCCAAAACGGGATGTGGTTATTGTGTCGAATGCCTTAACGAGACCCCCGTTCGAGCCCCTCCGAGAGGTGGGTTTGAAATTTTTGTCGTTGAAGTCAGTACTGCTTCTGGCACATGTCTCGGCAAAACGAGCGGAAAATCTGGTCGCACTGTCTGTCCACCAGTCCTGCTTAGTTTTCTCCTCGGATAATGGGAGGGTTACTTTGAAACCCAATCCGGTTTTTCAGCTCAAGAACATAAGGACGGGATTCAACTCAACCATGATTGATCTCTCCTACTCATACTCGGTCTATGTGGAGCGTACGCCAGTCCAACCGGTCTGTTATGGGCATGGGGGGGGGGCTGAGAGAGTCTCCCCGTCACGGCCGGTGCTTCTTTTGTTTCATTCATTAGGAAACGGGGGAACATACTGGGCCAGATTCACAAAGAAAATAGCTGTCATTAGTCATTAGCTGTCACTAATAGCACCATGAATTGCACATCAATTGCACTCGCTCTCTGCGCCGTCTCAGCGTCTGATTTACAAAATAAATTGCGCTGACATGCAGCGCAAACACGGCCATAAAGTTTTGCTGCTGAGTGACTTTTGCTCTTGTTTTGCGTCTGATTATCCATGTTGCAAAGTAAATAATCCGTACATCCGTGCGTCAGTGAGAGCCCGCTGCAGGCTGCGCAAACTGCACAGAGCACGCACACACACACACACACAGGCTCCAGGGAGCCTGACACGGGAGTGGGGCACACGGGGCTTTTTTGCCTTGTTCAACTGAGGAAAAGGAGTACAATAAATACATCTAAAATCATAAAAACACACCGTTTTTATTTTAGTTTTATTTTGGATGCGTCATGTCTCCAAGTCTCCAGTGTCCATCATTTACGCCCCTGCTCTATTCGTAAAACCAGGGTGGTGGCACAACCCAAACATTTCTCTCGCTTCTCTCTCTCTGAAATCACCGTGATTGGCTGAGGTGCGTGAACCACGTGATTTAAATAACCGCTGAGCCAGCCGCCGTGCCTGTTAAAAAACATGCTCCGTCGACATTATTATTAACTTCTCAATAATTGATCAGAAATGGGTCGCGGTACTGAAGCCGTGAAATAGACAATGAAAATTTGCTTTTTGTTGTTGGGTTGGGGTCAGGTTTTAAAGGGCAGCGGGTGAGGGGCATTTCGGGATGGGAGCCAGATGGACCGCATGGATCTCTGCGGATGGAGAGCACGGACATGTCGGTTCAACCTCTTTTAGATTAGCGGAGCGTCAGACTTCAAAAGAAACCATTAGAGCTCATTTCTCACTGCGATAGTCCTGTGTGGTGTGTGTGTGTGTGTGTGTGTG
>OMKR01050171.1:0-14093 GCA_900302355.1 Cyttopsis rosea | reverse complement strand
AGTCGGCCTTCTCCAACAAGGATTCAGTCAACAACGAGGTGAAAGGTACAGACACCCAAGTCAAGTTGGGCATCTCCACCAAAGATTCTTTCCAGAAGGAGGTGAAAGCTACCAACACCCAAGTCAAATTGGGCATCTCCACCAAAGATTCTTTCCAGAAGGAGGTGAAAGCTACAGACACCCAAGTCAAGTTGGGCATCTTCAACAAGGACTCCGTCCAGAAGGAAGTGAAAGCTACAGACACCCAAATCAAGTCGGCTTTCTCCAACAAGGATTCCGTCCAGATGGAGGTGAAAGCTACAGACACCCAAGTCAAGTTGGGCATCTTCAACAAGGACTCCGTCCAGAAGGATGCGAAAGCTACAGACACCCAAGTCAAGTCTGCCTTTTCCAACAAAGATTCCATCCAGAAGGAGGTGAAAGCTACAGACACCCAAGTCAAGTCGGGCATCTCCACCAAGGACTCCGTCCAGAAGGAGGTGAAAGCTACAAACATCCAAGTCAAGTCGGCCTTCTCCAACAAGGATTCCATCCAGATGGAGGTGAAAGCTACTCTCTCCCAGAAAACCACTCTGAGCTGTGAGGTGTCTGACACCAAGACGGAGGTGAAATGGCACAAGGACGGCAAGCTGCTCACTTCCAGCAAGACAGTCCATACGGAGTCAAACGGAAACCGTCGACAGCTGCTGATTGACAGTGTGGAGAAGAAGGATGCTGGAGAATACACCTGTGAAGCTGGAACTGAGAAACTGGTCTTTAAGTTACATGTCGCAGGTAGGAAGAAGGTGGCGTCTGCAGTTTGTGAGAATGTATACATTTGTACATTAAGGACTATTTTGTATGTTGCAATTTATTGTATTGCGTTGTTAATTTCTAAAGGGTTAGTGTGACGTTAGCTTGTTACATTTGTTCCACTTCTTTGAATCCTATAATTGGCCCCCTGTTGTTGTCTTTGTTTGATCAGTTGGCTGTTGGGTTAGGTTTCATTTTGTACAGAGTAACTGATGCAGAGGCTGGATTCACACAACAATAGCTATTTTTAACTGGTAGATTATAATACACCTTATTGAAACAATCTCAAAGAGATTATTTACGCATGTTGCATGTTTGCTGTATTTTCATAAAACTAACTTTTTAAACATTCTATTGGAAATGCAATAATAGTAGACAGTAGAAACAATCAGATGTGTCAAAGGAAAGCATTATTATTTACAATATTTACATAAAAATATGTTATATCCCAATTAATATTTAAATAAATATGATGAGGTTCCACTATTTCCCCAACAGATGCCCAGCCAGTCTTCTCTAATAAGGAGTCAGTTCAGAAGGAGGTGAAAGCTTCTCTCTCCCAGAAAGCCACTCTGAGCTGCGAGGTGTATGACACTAAGATGGAGGTGAAATGGTACAAGGACGGCAAGCTGCTCACATCCAGCAAGACAGTCCATACGGAGTCAAAGGGAAAGAGTCGACAGCTGGTAATAGACAGCGTGGAGAAGAAGGATGCTGGAGAATACACGTGTGAGGCAGGAGGAGAAAAGCTGGCATTTAGGCTTCAGACAGCAGGTAAAGTGTCACTGAAACACCCGCCATGACTATCCTCACCCTTCAATGCTTTACAGCCATTTTTACCCCTGTGGCAGATCCAGCTGCAAAGTTCCAGAGGAAGTTCGTGAAAGACTCATGCATCGTCCAAGCAAATGAGAAGATTGTTTTGACCACGGAGCTGACCACAGAGAGCGCCACCGTGAGGTGGTTTAGGGATGGAGTGCAGCTGAAGGAGGGCAGCAAGTATGAAATGAAGAAAGACGGACTTTCTCGAACACTGATAGTAAAATCCACAGAAGCCAAAGACAGTGGAACATACGCCTGTCATACCACTGATGACAAGCTGGAGTTCAAAGTCCAGGTCAAAGGTTAGTATCCCAGTATTTCATATATTGAGCATTTATAAGACCTACAGGAATATATTACCTGTATCATCTAGCTACATTTCTTCTGATAATCTAAGTCACTGTTTCCATTTAGATTCACCTTTGAAGTTTGCGGTACCTTTGAAGTCTGTTGCAATGGAGTTGGGAGGCACACTCAGCCTGGTGTGTGAACTAAACCGAGCATCGGGGGATGTTCTCTGGCGCCACAATGGTCATGAGATCAAACCTGGCGGAAGGTTCCTTGTCAGCACAGAAGGCGCAAAGCGCAACCTCACTGTGACCGCCGTGACTAAGGAAGATGAGGGAGAATACATCTGTGAATGTAGCAGTGACAAGACCTCTTCTCAGGTCACCACAAAGGGTAACAAAATGTTACTAAAATGTTCTAAACTTTCTGTCTATAATTGAGTAAAGACAGGCACAATGGACCTTAGTCACAAAAGAGCCTACACAACCAATGTCGGATTCATGAAACAGAGTCCCTCTATTTTGTGTCAACCAGTGTATAAGTTGTTCCCAAACTGGATACTTGTTCCTGTTAATTGGCATAAGTAGACAACTTGTCACCACTATAAAAGGCATGCTGACTTAGCCATGGTCAAAAGAACCAAGAAGAACATTATGGCACTCTCAGGGAACTTTTTGCACGGCCCGTGAAGAAGCATTTTCTCCCTCACATCATACCATCTTTCCAAACAGTCACTTTACATTTACATACCATGTTTTGTGACTGAGGCCCAATGTTTTACTGTCCGAGATGAGACCGAGACGTCAAAAGAATGTTCTTGCATGACCCTCAATATTTTTTTAACATTTACTTTATCTGGTGTTATTTCTTCCTTTCAGCACCCAGACTAGTGAGGCTCACAGCCAAACTGAATAATATTGCTGCAGTGGAGGGCAAAGACGCTATTTTCAAGTGCACAGTCACTCCAGCAGATGTCAGCGTCAAATGGTACCGCAACAATATACCCCTCACGTCTGGGTCTAAGTATAAGATTGAGCAAGGTGGCACCAGCCACTCTCTCACCATCACCTCCGTCACCCAGGAAGATGCTGGAGAAATCAGCATGGACGCAGAGGGCAAGGGCTGCAAAGCTACCCTGCAAGTGCAACGTAAGGGCATGAATGGAATTGTGGGAAACAAAAATGTACTATTGTGAACAATTAAATATCTTTAGATTTCTGCACCCCTTCCAGAGGTTCCTGTGATTTTTAAGAAGAAGTTAGAGAACCTGACTGTGGAGGAGCAGAGCGAGGTGAAGCTTGAGGTGGAGCTCAGTAAGCTATCAGCGGAGGTCAGGTGGATGAAGAACGGCATAGTGCTGCAGCCCACAGGCAACATGGAGGTTCGGGTTGACGGAGCCAAGCAGACCCTGTACTTCAAGACTGTGACTTACGCCGACCGTGGACTCTATACCTGCGAAACTCTGGATGACAAGACCCAGGCCAAGCTCACTGTAGAGAGTAAGATTGATTCCTATTTGCACTTCTCTTTATTTACTAAGACGCAGCTAATTACTTCCTCCTTTATTTTAGTGAGAAAGACAAACGTAGTGAAGGGACTAGGGGAAACCAAGGCTCATGAGACGGAGACGATCACTTTGGAAGTTGAGCTCAGCCAGCCTGATGTCGAAGGCTCCTGGACCAGGGATGGGACCAAGATCAAGATGGGGCCCAACTGCCGCATCACAGCTCTGGGAAAGAAGCATGCCCTTACGCTCTCCCAGCTAAAGATGGAGGATGCCGGAACAATCACTTTCCAAGCAGAAGGCGTCCATACCTCTGGCAAACTCATCATTGCAGGTTTGATTGGCTATTTGGCAATGATCAGTTTAACCAATGTCATTAGTTTCTGGTTTTCTGGAACTTGTGTGGTGGACCAATAAGCGTTGCCTTCACAGAGCTGGCTGCTATGATTTCGAAGCCCATTATGGATCTCAGTGTGCCTGAGAAGGAGAAGGTCACCTTTGAGTGTGAAGTGTCTAGAACCAATGCGGAGGTTAAGTGGTTCAAGGTGAGAAACCATAAGCAGTCTCTTGTGAATATATGCAGTAGCTCTGCAGAGAGATAGCATGGCAGATACTGCCAGATCATAACAAGAAATAAGCATGCAGTAATGCTGAAATGCCACCCTTTCACAGGATGACACGGAACTGAAACCAGGAAAGAGCTTTGGTATCCATTCCCATGGCTGCAAGCGCAGCCTGCTCATCCATAAATGCACCCCAGAAGATCAAGGCACCTACATCTGTCGCACTACTGATGATAACACATCAGCCAAACTCACTGTTCATGGTAATTTGTATTAATTTGAACAATGTCATTATGGAAAGTAATTAACTGTAATTACCAAGTAATTGCCTATATTGTAAAGGAGATGTTATATTATTATTAGTATTATTATTATTATTGATTATTATTTTGACACTATCCCTGCAGCCAGAGATATTAAGATTGTTAAGAAGCTGGAGGATGTGGAGGTGACGGAGAAAGAGAGCGCCTCGTTTGTATGTGAAATCTCGCATGACGAGGTGGACTGCCAGTGGTACAAAGGAAACAGCAAGCTCAAGGTCGGGGAGAACATTAAGATGAGACAAGAGGGTGAGGTCACACAAAATAAGAAGAAAAAAGAAAACATTTCAGTACAGATACTCTTGTTCATTTCAATGTCTTTGAGATATACTTTTGCTCAAATGTTTTGTCCTCAGGTAGAACGTATGTCCTGCTGTTCAGATCGGTGACTCCAGAAGACATGGGTGAGATTAAATTCACAGCTGAGAAAGCCTCTTCTACTGCAAAACTGAAAGTGAAAGGTATGTCTGCTTGCTTTGTATCATACAAATTGCATCTTCGCATAATATAGCAGATTCGTTTTTTACTCAACAGAACATGATATAGCAACACATGTTAACATAAAATAACATAATATAGTATTTTAACATAACATTTTATTGGTGAGTTAATTATTATATTATGTGACTAGATGTAAGTTTAGATGCAGGTCGCACAAGGATGACCTCTAACTGGAATGGTCACTGATTGCTTCTCCACAGCTGTAATTACAATGATATATCAAATAGGATTAGTGCTTTTTTGGATCAATAATTCACACAGACATTACAATCTGTCAATCTGACCAATTTCCTGAAGTGAAATACAAAATCCAGTTGCTTCCTGCATTTAAATACTTTTAAATGCTTTTCTGCCTCATTGAGACTTGATGGCCAATACAACAAAAGTCTGCTGTTTTCTATGTTTACATCAGTTGTGGTTCATTACTGGGACTCTTCATAGTTTCCTCCCTTTCTCCTTGTGCTTATGCTGTTAAACAGCTGTGCACTGGTGTCCATGGAAAATCCATCCTTGAACTTTTTGGGCTTGGGCGTTTGCTCGTTATTTGTTTTCCCGTCTTCCACATTTATACCGTTGGCATTCTGTCTCCACTTCAAATTCTAATGCAGTTGGATTCAGTTGGATATTTCAGTCAATAGCAAACTAGAAAATGAAGGTTTGATGACTCTCAACCTCTTGGCAAACAAAAAAAGAGACAGGAGCGGATCCCATTATTCGAGTTGCAGAACCGTCCATTATTCGGTACTGAAGCTGTCTGAGCAGGAGTGACATCATGTCACATGCATAAAATGGGGAGTTTAGAGGAAGTTTCCTCCACTCTGTGAATGTGAATGTCAGATAAGCCTCTCCTAGAGCTTTAAGAGGAGGGTTCCTTCTTCATATCCTCAGACGTGGACTACTGATCTTTGTATGGCTTAGGCAATGGAGATTTTGAATCTTATTTAATTAAAGGTGTGTTAAATTTAATAATCTGTTAGGCAAAGGTCATAAATAATTTGTTAGAAAATTATGCCACTTTCCTTAATACAGCTTCTGTATGTAAGACAATAGCATTTATTAGTAACCAGAATAACAAATTTGGGCTTTTCACAAAAATAGAAAAAAAATAAAACTTGGGCATTTTATTTTCATGTACAATACCAACATGCTACTTCCTTTTACTTTTGAATTAATTATGTAAAAAGTTGCATTATACCAGACTGATTTTCCTGTTTGCTAAGTTAGTGCCTTTAAGAGGTTAGACGGGTGGCTTTGGCCAGGGCTTTGCAGAACATGCTGCTGCTATTTGTCACCCCATCAAGGATACTACAGTGCCAAGTTGCTTCCATATTGACTTGGTATTATTCAGTGACGTGCACTGACGAGGTGTTGTTGTTGATGTAGAGCTACCGGTCAAGTTTGTGAAGAGACTCAGGGATAAGATAGCGATGTATAAGCATCGCGGTCACCTTGAGTGCCAAGTGTCCCGAGCCAGCGCCAAGGTCCGGTGGTTCAAGAGCAAGACGGAGATCAAAGCCGGCAAGAAGTACGAGATCAAAAGCGAAGACATTTACCGAAAACTCACCATCAACGACGTGGGCTCTGGCGACGAAGACACGTACACCTGCGACGCCGTGGACGACAAGACGTTCTGTAAACTGCTGGTGGAAGGTAAACGGGTGAAGACTTCACAGAGCTGTGGTTGCTGTGGTTGCTATGGTGGTAGCCATATGTCATATGGCCTGATTTGTAGAATTGCATTATAAATATCTTTACGACCTTTAATATAGTTTGTAAAGACTTTACGCCATCAAAGCCAAAATCAATGAGGTATCCTATCTATCTATCTATCTATCTATCTATCTATCTATCTATCTATCTATCTATCTATCTATCTATCTGAAATATTATGTACCTAATTCTTAACATTCTCGTTTGATCTGCATACAATGATTGATAATGATATTAACAGGGCCCAACACTAACTCTGGTTAGTTGATCAGCTGACAAAGAGTGGTTGCTGAATTTTTATGATTTTATAATTGAGTGAGATCAATAGATAAATTGATATATTGATTGATCGATATATCTATAAACAGACGGCATTCTGGTTGACAACCAGACTGTCAACCAGTCAACCAGACTACACAAGATGGTTGACAATCGCCCAAATCCAGTTGCCCGGGGTAACCGGTCAGCTGTTATTGTCAAGCCCTGATTAACAATTCATTCATTAGAATGTCCTCATTCACATCGATGGACTGAATTCGACTCCCTGCGCTTCCCTCCTCAGAGCAGTCCATCAGTATCGTGCGGGAGCTCAACGCGGTGGAGGTGACGGAGCCTTTTGCTGCCGTCTTCGAGGTTGAAATCAGCATGGAGCTGGTGAAGCCTCCGATATGGACACTGAGCGGCGTCCCCGTGCAGGAGGGCGCCGACGTGGAGATGGAGAAAGAAGGCACCTTGCACCGTCTCACCTTCAAGAAGACCAAGGCCTCCATGACCGGACCTATGCAGTTCACCGCGGGCAAGAGCAAATCTGTGGCCCAACTCACTGTCAAAGGTGAAATAAGAATATAATAATAGGTTAATATTTACTTAATTGGCATGATGGAAATTATTTACACACACTGTTATTATTCACACGTAGAGCGCCCCTTGGAGGTCGTGGAGCCCATCAAAGACGTGACGGCAAAAGAGAAAGGCTCGGTCACACTGAGCTGCAGGTTTTCCGTTCCTCCCAAAGAGGTGGTGAACTGGTTCAAAGGTCAATCCCTCCTGGCGGCGTCAGACAAGTACAGCGTGAGGCAAGATGCCGCAAAGGCTCAGCTCACGATCCAGAAGCTGAGCGGAGAGGACAGCGGAGAGTACCGCTGTCAGTCCGCAGCCGCAGAGACCAAAGGCTCACTCACCGTCGAAGGTACAGATCATGTTGGAATCGTTAGTTGATTTGGAGTCGTCACTCATTATAAAATACATACCAAAACTCTCGCCCTTGTTTCTCCTCTCAGTACGTGACATTAAGATCACCAAGTACTTGGTGGACACGGAGGTCGATGAAGACAGCAATGCCGTGTTCACCTGTGAGGTGAACTACGCAGATGAAGAAGCTCAGTGGCTTCTGAATGACAAGGTTCTCTGCACCAACGAGGTGAACTCCATCAGCCATGACGGGAAAACGCACACGCTCACGTTGAAGAACCTGGCGCCGCAGGATGGAGGTATCATCACCTTTAAAGTGCGTAAGGTCAAAGAGTCAGCCACCCTGAAGGTCAAAGGTAAGAGCTAGGTCTAACCAACACTGCCATTATGGTACAGTGTTTGGTATTTCAAAGATAGATTAGTTTCTTCCATTACTTTTTATATTGTTAGTCGTAGTCCAATTCATGTGTTTCTTTGATTAAATAAAGTGAGAAAAATGCAATATAATGGCTACAGCCTTCGAAAATCCATACTGAATAATGCTGCATTTTGTAATAACTTGCCGAAACATAATAAATTTGACTTTTATTATGTACCACCCACATTTAGTCATATACATCTTGAACGCAATATATCATATGTTCTGATGCATATTTTAAATAACCTATTAAATAATATGGTGGTTATTTCATATTGTGGGAGTGTAATAACCCTGTAATAACCACTACATTATGTAATAAGTTATTACAAAATGCGGCAAAACTTATTTCGTATTGCATTCAAGACTTTTATAATGTAATAAAGGTAAAATTAATTGCATTTTGATAAGTTGTCACAAAATGTGGCAAAACATACTAAACTTTCTCAATTGTTCCACAGAGAAACGTGCAGTGTTCCTCAAGTCTCTCGACGATGTGGTTGGCGAGGAGAAGGGTATGATTACCCTGGCATGTGAGGCTTCCAAGCCCAGGGTAGCTCCCATCTGGAGGAAAGACAGCACTGCTCTGAAGGCCGGCGCTAAGTACGAACTCCTTCACACTGGCAAATCCTTAGGACTGATCATCAAGGACGCGACCAAGGAAGACGCAGGAGAGTACAGCTGCGACCTCGGAACTGAGGTTTCCAGGTCCAAGGTCACTGTAAGAGGTGAATATCGGAAACATTTGTTCTACATTCTACACGATAAACCCTCTGCCTTCTACCAAAGTTCTTTAAAGTAATATTACAGAACTAACCTCATGGTCTTTGTTTTTTAACTAGAAATCGGCATCGGCATCACCAAATACCTGAAGTCGGCGGAGGTGAACGAGGGAGAGACATGTAGCTTCGAGTGCATCATTTCTCGGGAGAGCACGGATGAGTGCTTGTGGATCCTCAATGGAAAGAATGTTACAAATGGAGGGCGTTTCAATGTTTCTAGCAAAGGACGCAAGTACACGCTGACCATTAAGGACGTCAGCCCTTCTGATGCTGGAGAAGTGGTCTTTAACATCAAAGACCTGAGCTCCAAGACGACATTAGCAGTTGAAAGTGAGAAATATCACTTTGTGTAAGACCTTGAATATTTAAGTGAGCATTGACAAAGGTGAAATAACAAGGCTTGTAATTCTATTAACCCTTGTTGCAGGCAAAGCTCTGTCTCTGTCGAAGGAACTTCAGAACGCCAGCGCCTGTCCGGGTGAAGATGCCGTGTTCACCTGTGAAGTAACGCAGGTCAGCTCGACGGTAAAATGGGCCAAAGATGGGAAGGCTATCAGGAAGAGCCAGAAGTACGAAATTAGCCAAGAGGAGAAGGTCATGAAGCTGACCGTCCACGACATCACCACTCAGGACTCGGGAGAGTACAGCTGTGAGGTTGTCGGAGGAGCGACCACAAAGGCCAAGCTGGAGGTCAAGGGTGAGGCTGAGATGATTTGACACCTTTGACAGTGGTAGAATGCTTTGTATAAACACTGGCAAAGAAAATAACAAGGCATAAAGCCAGCCACAACAATCATAGAAGGCAATGCCTGTATCCTAAAGACCACAACAGGTCTGTAGAACTGTTGTAATGATTTCAAAATAAATACAAATCTTACAAATGTATTCCTTTTTCACAGAGCCAGTCCATAAGTTCACCAGAGCTCTGAAGGATAGTCAAGCAGAAGAGAAGGCCACCCTAACCTTGCAATGTGAGACGGCGCAAAGCCCAACCAGGGTGACGTGGTATAAAGGCAGCACGGAGCTCAGAGCTGGAAGTCGCCATGAATTGTCCCAGAAGCAAGGTGTCCTAACGCTCACCATCAAACAGCTTGAAGAGAAAGACAGTGACGTCTACATCTGTGACGTGGGCACTGCCAAGAGTGCAGCACAGGTGACCGTCAAAGGTAAGAACTTGAGCATGGCTTTTGTTTTTGTTGTTTTTCTTGACTTTCAAATGAAGCTTGAAGTACCAGATCAAGTGACACAAGGTTTAGCTGGTGAGTATTTACAGTCATGGACTAACATGAATGCTGTGTATGCCCACAGAATAGTGGGTACAATTTTTATTTTCTATATGCTGTCTTTGGGTTATATGACATACGGTTGAACATGTCCTTTGCAGAAAACATTGCTGAAAAGGTTATATTTACCTATGTATCAAGCCTCATTCTCTGTCTTCTGAGATGGTATATGAAATATATTGTGAGGTCTGACATAATGCAATGCTGTATGCCAACACACAGCAAGGTTGACAAGTTCACAAAACCTCAAACGTTCCACACCCACTTTTTAATTTACTGCTGTTTCCTTTCCATTTGAAACTGCCTGTGGTTGGTCATACACTTCCATAGCACCATACTGTACTCTAAGTTATTAAAGTGACAGTTATACATTTCTTAGGTTTATTCTTATTTTCTACTAAAGTGCAAAAAATTCAGAACCATCCCATTTCATAGGCTAGTATTCAAGCCTGCTGTGTGCTTTGTGTGTGCTTTGTGTGTGCTTTGTGTCACAGTCCTTTCCTTCTAGGACGGTTAATGGAGGGGGGTGTATATTCCTCAACATTTTAACTGTTTTGAGACAATCTCTTGTTTATCTCTATGCAGCAATGTATCTGCTGTATTGTCTGTTCTGCATTGTGAGGATATTCCACAAAGGTTGATCTGTTAAGCTCCATTCCACTGTAATTTGGGTTTGCATGTTTGAAGTTGATTGCAATTTTGTTTTGAACATGTGTTGTGTGAATGTTCCGAAAGCCTCAATTCTGAATTTCCAAAGTTGTGAAGGCACTTATCCCTGCTTGACAAATATGGCAAATTGTGCACTTTCGAAAGTATGTAATGTTGTTGTATGGTTTTGAGATGTTTCACTTTGGCTTTGGCTTTAACGTCACCACAGTGATCATCTTGTCTAATCAACCCAACTGTTGGAATCTGGGGTTAGGATTCCAAAACCAATCATTGGAATCGAGTGGATCGCATCAAATCATACCATCATCCATGCCGTTATCCATCCCTCTCATTATTTTGTCTGCTCCATCAGAACCCAATAGTTATGTTTATTTACCTCCAGCCCTGCCTGCCACTTTTAAAGAGCAGCTGAAGAACCAAAAGAAGAAAGAAGGGGAGAGTGTTACTCTTCACTGCGAGTTATCCAAACCTGGGGCCAGTGTTCAGTGGAAGAAAGGCTCTGAGATTCTCCAAGCTGGTGCAAAGTTTGAGATAAATCAGAGAGACTCTTCTTGTGAGCTTCAAGTGAAGCACTTGAAGGTTGAAGACAGCGGAGAATATTCCTGTGTGTGCGGAGAACGTACAACTTCAGCAATTGTCAAAATTGAGGGTATGGATTTATGTCTCAAGTCTTATTTGCTCTAATAGGCTATATAGTACAGTGTGTGAAATATTGTGTACCTCAGAGTACTTAGCGTGGCACAAACTTAATGTTATATTTCTTGAAGATGGGGGTGGGGGGGTGTTGACAACAAAATGAAAAAATTCACCATCGTTTTTACATCATCGAATATTGATTGTACAGAAATACCAGCAACCTTCAACCAGAAGTTGGAGAGCCAGGAGACCGAAGAAGGGAGCAACATTACTCTGCACTGTGAGCTTTCTAAACCTGGAGTCTCTGTGGAATGGAAGAAAGGGACTCAGGTCCTGAAGTCTGGAGAGAAGTACCAGATGAAGCAGAAAGCTTTTGTGAATGAACTTCTGATCAGCAATGTGGTTCCAGAAGACAGTGGAGACTACAGCTGTGTGTGTGGAGACCAGAAGACCTCAGCAAGCATCAAGATCAAGGGTAGGGGATGACTTAAAGAATCTGCCCATGGAAGTACTGATCAAAAATCTATCTGATTAATTTACAATATAGACATACATATGTTATTTCATGCATTTTAGAGTATTTTAAAATATTGTCCTTATCTGTGTTTTGTGAGCTTCAGGGATGTGTGTCTTGTCTTTCTGTGTCAAATATGTTCAACTGTCTTTTATGTCATCGTATGGCTCTACTGATAGAGTTGTACTTTATATTGTTTTCTACCTCCCTATTCCTCTCTCTGGTTTTCATTGCTTTTTGTTTCTATATTTGGATTTAAATGGAGTTAATAACCTAAACACAATTCTTCAGCCAAGCCAGTGGTCTTCAACCAGAAGTTGGAGAGCCAGGAGACAGAAGAAGGGAGCAGTGTTACTCTGCACTGTGAGCTTTCTAAACCTGGAGTCTCTGTGGAATGGAAGAAAGGGACTCAGGTCCTGAAGTCTGGAGAGAAGTACCAGATGAAGC
The DNA here is from genome assembly GCA_900302355.1 of Cyttopsis rosea. NCBI lineage: Eukaryota > Metazoa > Chordata > Actinopteri > Zeiformes > Parazenidae > Cyttopsis > Cyttopsis rosea. The sequence continues at coordinate 1,653 of OMKR01050171.1, read as the reverse complement.
AGAAAGCTTCTGTGAATGAACTTCTGATCAGCAATGTGGTTCCAGAAGACAGTGGAGACTACAGCTGTGTGTGTGGAGACCAGAAGACCTCAGCGACCATCAAGATCAAGGGTAGGAGGATGACTAAAATAATCTGTCCATGGAGTTGCCGTTGGTAACGGTTCCGTATGGGCCTCCTCGTGGCTGTCATCCATCCTCAGCTGCCACCACCAGTACAGTATGAGCCTGTCCAGAGAGTAATTCCACTGCTGCTGCCAATGTATTCTCATTGCTACTGGGTAGGCCAATCAAGGGTAGCCTCTATGGTGCCACTGAGGTGCCCCTGGAATTAGCCACTGGGCAGGCCCATACAGTATTGGTGGTTCGTGTTCATACTGGATATTTTAAAACTTGATGGCGAACTAAGGCATTTGGAGTTGGTTCATGGAGATTTATGATTGTGCGGCCTGAGATATTCTCCTTAAGTGTGGGGACAATTGTGTGAAGTTGTTTGGTTAGACTGGGCTTCTGTGTGTAGCTCCCTTATTATCAGCACACAGGATTTAACATAAGATCCTGTGTATTATTGTATGTAACATTTGAATACCACATTATTGGAAAATCTAATGTTGCTAAATGCTTTAAGGACACCTGTACTGCAGTCCCTATATGCTTCTCCAATCCTTGTGTTTTGTTGTTTATTAACTACTCTACATGTCTTTTTGTGTCAACTGTTGTGATTCAACATATGTATTTTATGTACTATTGTAAACCAGCCTTGGCTGATATAGTTTCATTTATATTGTACTGTTTTTATTTTTGTTTTTTTTGCTAATTTCCTTTGGTGATTGTTTCTATCCAACTCATGATTCCTCAGCCAAGCCAGCAACCTTCAACCAGAAGTTGGAGAGCCAGGAGACCGAAGAAGGGAGCAACATTACTCTGCACTGTGAGCTTTCTAAACCTGGAGTCTCTGTGGAATGGAAGAAAGGGACTCAGGTCCTGAAGTCTGGAGAGAAGTACCAGATGAAGCAGAAAGCTTTTGTGAATGAACTTCTGATCAGCAATGTGGTTCCAGAAGACAGTGGAGACTACAGCTGTGTGTGTGGAGACCAGAAGACCTCAGCGAGCATCAAGATCAAGGGTAGGAGGATGACTAAAATTACCTGTCCATGGAAACGCTGTTAACAAATTGTATGTATGTTTTTAAAGTTGTGATGTGTGTTGCAATGTGTTGCAGTGTTTTATGTGTCAATCTGTTCATATTTCTTTCATGTAATATTCTACACCAGGCTCAGCTGATAGAGTTGTACTTTGTATTGTTTTCTTCTTCTTTTTGCATTCATATTCCTGTTTCAGGTTTTCACTTTATTTGTTTTTATATTGTTGATGGATTTGACTTCAGTGACTAACCTAGTCACCATTTCTCAGCCAAGCCAGTGGTCTTCAACCAGAAGTTGGAGAGCCAGGAGGCAGAAGAAGGGAGCAGTGTTACTCTGCACTGTGAGCTTTCTAAACCTGGAGTCTCTGTGGAATGGAAGAAAGGGAATCAGGTCCTGAAGTCTGGAGAGAAGTACCAGATGAAGCAGAAAGCCTCTGTGAATGAACTTCTGATCAGCAATGTGGTTCCAGAAGACAGTGGAGACTACAGCTGTGTGTGTGGAGACCAGAAGA
>OMKR01050170.1:0-14467 GCA_900302355.1 Cyttopsis rosea | reverse complement strand
GGATGTTTGGACCCCAAAGCCAGACCTCCTCCGCTGGTCCGGGAGGAATGAAACGGAAAGAAAGAAGAGTTAGACCGAGCCCGGCTGAGGGACGCTGTGGGGGTGTGGGTGTCTAGACCTGGAAACCTGCTCAGCCCAAATAAATCCAGTGGTGAGATCCAGTTGACAGGGATCTCTGGTCACACCTGTGTCTGTCTATCTATCTGTCTATCTGTCTATCTATCTGTCTATCTATCTATCTATCTATCTATCTGTCTATCTATCTGTCTGTCTATCTGTCTATCTGTCTGTCTATCTATCTATCTATCTGTCTGTCGATTTATATCTCTATATACCTATATATTTATGTATACATATACTGTATATAGTATATATATATATATTGTAGATTTACAGACATATCTACACTATACAATATATCTATACAATATACATATTACTACAATAACTAGTACTATCATTATATATTATTACTATGCACCATTTACTATATATGTTGCACTTTTCTAAGTGATGCTCCCTGTTAATTTATGGTGATATGTGTACATACATAATTTAAATGTTTTATTTTTTAAATCAATTGTTTTTGACTTGCACCACTGCTGCTGTAACACCTGCATTTCAGTCTTACAGTGTAATCGTATTTGATATAGAACGCTGCATCAATAATACAAACAGACTGTCGATAGCACTGTTCGCTTTTAGCATCAACATAGATGGAAATTTATTTGTATTTCTGCATAGAAACACATGCCTACATGATACAGGTTATCGATCACTTTGCATCAGACACACGACGGTTTGGGTTCCGGTCTGAGACGACAACTGGTTTCTTACACTGCACAACCCAAACGATTAAATATCAAACTTCTGTGTTCTTCCATCCATTCAAACCAAACACGGCAGGAAAAGTGGCAAAAGAGGCTAAAAAAGTAGAGAAATTAATTATCAAAATAATAATATTTCCCCCATTTGTTACCTTAAAACATTTTTTCTTCTTGATTCATATGCACATCATATACATAGAAGAAAATATTCAGTATATTATGCTTTGCTACATATAACTGTGCTTTTACATAACTACAGACGTATGTGTCAGCATAACAATTGGCCTTATATCTAATTAAGAAACAATGACCTTTCTCTTTTCTTTACTAAACATAAGGCAACTATGGTCGACCATGAGAAATATATTAAGTCACCAGTGAAAGAAGCCGTCCTTCCTCTGTGGAAACAACGTACAAGGATTTACATAGATCCGACACAAGTCAAAGTGTTTCGGGAACCAAATATAATTACAGTACTGCACACACTTTAGCTCCATTACTCGACATTAGGCACCACTGGAACTGATTAAACTCATGTCACGGTATGTATACTTAATATGTCCTCACTAATGATGCTTATGAAAATCCGCTATGTAATCTGATAGAGCCTGCTATACGTTTGGTCCTCTCTCAAACGGTACGAATGTATCAATGGTATACAGCCAATATAATAGACAGACGACGCTATTCCATAGATTTTCCATAGATTTTTTTTTCTTTGTACAAGACACTTATAGACAGTTTGTTTCCCTGTGCAGCATTCGTACGGTAGCATGCCGTCTCTTGGCAAATGTCTGCGTGTTGTCCCAGAGGTCTTTGTTAAACGGCAGTGGCGTGGCAGGAGACAGGCGTCCACCCTGTCGGATTTATCAAGACGAAAAAGATGGACTCTGGATCCTTTTCCATGGCAGTACAGTCAGCTCTGGACCAATTCGGGTTCACAGTTATATATTTTTGCTCTTCAATCCAATATTCAGACTTTTCTTCTGCATTTTCAATTCAAAATTTCAAAAGAATTTCAAAATTCATGGACAATATTAACATTTTTCAGAGTTAACAAATTAACTCGCAGTATTTTTGCACATGAAAACCTTGTTCAAGGCATGACAGCGATAGGTCATAGTCGAAAACAATGCAATGAGATCCAAACTTAGAGAGTGAGTTCAGACCCTATGATGCTGAGACACATCCCTAAATGATATGCTGTGTTTTCTGTTGTTTTTAATGTACATTACACAATGTTAGATCATGCAAAACATGCAACATGCCTTGAGACACACAGATGAGTGAAGATATGTCCATGAAGCACCTGATTCTCTACCATGTGTAAGGATTGGGTTCCAAGTTGGAACCGGTTCCAAATTTACAAGAACCGTGGATTCGATAAGACACGTCCATTTCGATTCTGCTTATCGGTTCCTAACTTTTGCATATTTCACTCGCGCTCCCGACTCGCTCACCATATGTTGTCGCGGCGCGGTAGCAGACGGGCAAATGTTGTAAATAATCCAATGAGTAATTTCCCGAAGCGCCACGTTCCGCCATGTTTGTTTACACTCGCTCCCACGTGCAGCGAGCGTAAAGCACCCGCCGTTCTGCCGCTGATTTGCGACATAGCGATAAAAATGGTATCGGGGCGCACACACACTTCTGGTTACATCCTAGAGATCACGCATCCTTCCGGAGAAGGCGGACATGCTGATTTTTCTTCAGAAGAATTGTTGACTTTGCGTTGCAGACATCCACTCTCTTTGACATTGTTGCTGCTTCCATAACAACTATCTGTTAAATATTTTGTTATATTCTAATATTTTTTTGTTATATTTTTCCATTATTTACTTAAATAGTTTTGGTTTGTAATTGTTTTTGTTGATTATTCCTTATAAGAAAGAGTACTATTTATTTTTATGAATTAAGGGAAAAATAAACCTTCCCGTTACAGTTGACAGTTTACTGATTATAGCCTAAATGTGCCAAGAATAAAGGTAGGCAAATTTTTGTTCTTGAAAATTTTGTTCTTTTTTTCTCTCCAAAAAGTCTTGGAATCGGAACCTAGATTTGATGAGAACCGGATTCGATAAGCAGAATCGGAATCGATAAAATTGAAACGATACCCAACCCTAACCACGTGGTTTTGGAGTGCGTGGTTATGGGAATGAAAGCATGTTCTGAATAAAAAAAACGACCCCCTCCACAGTTCTTTCGTTGGTGCGAGGGAGGGGAAGAGAGAAAAAGCTCGACCCCTGTGGTGCAACATGAGTTCACGTCTCTTCTCTTCATCAGGTGAGAGTGGTGACCTCTGGCTGGGCGTAGTTTCCTGTGGCAGCGAGGATGTCTTTACAGCTCTCTGTGATGGGGACAAACAGCATCAGAACTAAAAGGTACAATACGTCATTCTTTATTCGCTTGTTGTACCGATTGTGTAAATATTGTTGATCAATGTCCGTCAGTGATCTCGATGGCTGCTGAGATTTCTAGCTCTCAAAACAGGCTGTCCACACTGGACTCTATGTTTAGGAGGAAACACCCCTCACCACCAGACCTGTCAATCTCCACTCATGCTCCGCCCCATGAACTACAATGCTTATATCCCCAAATAGGTTTAATTTCAGTTTGAGCATCATGGAGGAACATTCAATGGCCAAAAAACTGAGTTGCCAGACCCCTCTGCTACGATGACTAAGAAGCCTCGTGGAGGAGGAGCGTCATGTTTTGCAATATTGGTGTAATTCCTATGACTTCTTTTAGGGGTCACTGTTTGTCACTAATTGTCCAATGTTCGCCTTTTGATTGCGCCTTTAAGATGATTTATAAATACATCCAACATATTATACACAAAAATACAATAGGAATTAACATTATAGTGTTTCTGGGACACACCGCAACGCTCTCTGGCCCAGACATATTTAAAGCTACAATCTCGAAGATTTTCATTTAAATAAATGAAAATTAAGTCACGATCTATCGCTGAATGAGGTAACACAAAGGTGATTGAGCCTATGGCCCACTGATGAAAGCCCTTGTATTTGCAGTATTCACCCAGCGGTGGTTGGTCCACCAGAGAGGGTAGGCGGAGCTAACACAACAGACCCGCTAAACGTTTACTATGGCCGAACAAACACAGAAAAGATCAATGATTACTGACGATGAAACGTCAAAGTGCAAATCCAAAGAAAAAGAAACAAATTTGACATTCAGATGAAGGCAAACAGTCAAAAAAGCGAAGCAAAACCAAACCACGAGCAACCAACAGACTGACATCACACAGCCAGCACTGTCGGGAATTCTGGGAAGTGTCGTCCAAAAACACACCTGCAATTACCGCTTTTTGCCATAGGCGCCGCCAAAAATAACGAAACAGAAATCTTCGAGATTGGCACTTTAAGAAGGCGACTGCAGATCAGAGCTCCGGAGGTCAACAAAAGCCTTTAGACTTGACCACCCATGTTGCTAATGGATCCCTATCAAAGCCAATAACCTACAAGAGTCATTTGGGAATGTGGAAGCCCATTCTTGCTCTGACGCCTGCCTCTGCTTTCTTGTTTAGCTGCTCGCAGCATCCTCTTAGCACTGCAATGATTTGCCACTCCATTATACACTCTTCATAAGGAAATGAGCAGTCAGTCATTACATCATCAAGACAATGCCTTTTCTAAGCAGGGAGCGTCTTCCCTGGTGCATATTAATGGTGACAAAGGGAGTCTTAAAAGCTCTGGATTTCTTGTCACAGCCCCTAGCATTTCATCGATGCCACCATATTGCTTCTGCTAGGCATGCATTTCCTGGCACTGATAACAATCCAAGTGTTTTAAGACCTGCTCTATACATCTGTTTTTCTCCGTTTCCTGCCATATTGCCCTCCTAACATATTACATATAGCATACTCTACCTACTTCCTGTGCAATCCAGGGTTTTAGTCTGACCACATCCCCTGTGGTGGAAGCCACAAACGATTTTCACCAAAACATATTTTTAAAATCTTAAGAAAAAGTGGTTTTTCATGTGTTATTGAAAACTGTTTTTATTAATTGCTTTAACATTTCAAGAAACAATCCAGGCACAACCTCATAAAAATCACATGAAATTTGAAATTTGACCCAGAAATTGTTACAAAAAATAATGGACGAATTAATCATAAATATTCTTCAGTTATAGACGGACCAGACACGGGGCTAAGGATTTGCCAAATTTTCTCCAACCGTTTCCTTGTAATGCTGAATTCTCTCAGCTTTTCAAGTTTCTGTTTATTATGAATTAAAAAAAAAACGTTATGGTAAATGGACTGCATCTTATATAGTGCTTTTCTAATCTTGCAACCACTCAAAGCGCTTTACAATACGTGCCTCACATTGCGGCGGCAGCTGTGCAAGGCAACCAGCTGCTCAACGAGAAAAGTTAGGGGTTCGGTGTCTTGCTCAAAGACAATTCGGCGCGCTGCCCGGGATTGAACAGGAAACCCTCTGTTTATTGGACAACCCGCTCTACCTCCCGCGGTGGGAATCAGGGGCAGGCTCGCTTGCCTGTGTGTGCTTTTGTCTTTGTGAAAATGTCTAATATTTGTCATAATGGTGGAGCCACATCCAAGGGTTTTGAATTTTGCATTCCCAGTGGGGTTTTGCAAATGCACACCTCCCCTTTCAGGTTCCAGATCTACTCAGCGCAGTATCGATTGTCAGCAGACGAGCTCTCAGAACCCACGGAGGGAATTACCTGCTTCAACTATCACCACCCATCGAGATGTCCGATTCACACTCGCCCACTTCTCACATGCTATATGACAGACTTGATGGGGGTGCTGTGGTTTTGGTGCAAAGTGAATCCATTAGCATACACCAATTTACAAATCACACTGACAAGGCTTTTAAATGACACTGAAATATAATTTCCTTTTAATGGCTTTTTTGAAACAAAGGTGAAACAATGTTTTCATTGGCCCCAAGAAAACTGCCGCGGTGCTCCATTGTTTCCTTTCTTGCATAATGAACTGAACCCACAGCTTTTAGGAACAAACTGCATCTGTTTTGGAGTTAAATTGTTTATAAGAAATAATAAATACACGCAGCACAAAACAATAGGCACAGCAAGTGTATCTTGTATCCAGAGTTCGGCAATTTATCATTTTTCAACAACCTGAGTTACCAAATTATCTGAGAGTAGCTGGAGAACCTACAAGAAACAAACTACATCCCCAAGAGCACACAGATAGACAGATGATGCTATTTGTGCAACAAAACGTTTCAATAGATTTTTCTCAGAGCTGACAGATGAACAATCACTGAGTGGAGTTTTTTTCTCCCAGGTGTTTATCGGTTGTATTTAATCTATCAAAGTTTAAATCAATAGCCCTGAGGACGTTCTGTTTTCCTTAATATTGTATACTAATCCTTCAGACTGTGAAATGAATGAAATGTTAATGTAAAATGAATGAGTATTTTAGACCTACTTGTTCCATGTAGGACTGAGCGTTATATCGGTATAATATAGATATCATCTCAGATTTTGGTTATTGTATTATTGTGATATAGTTAAATGTTATCTTAAAGGTTGAATTACAGTTAAGTGATACAACTTTCTGAACTTCATAGACTGTTCTAGATGTTCTAATCAATGCCTCAAACTGCTTGGTCATAATATCCACATTACTAATGATTGTTACTCAAATATGTATTACATCCGAGTGTTCATCTCATATCAAACCACCAATAGTAGAGTCCAAAATATCGGTAAATTATCGTTATCACTGCTCCTGGCTGCCCCTGGAGGAAGGACGGCCAGGATGGGAAAAATGCAGAGACTGTATCTCATCGTTCACCACCTGCATGTGTGTGTGTGTGTGTGTCACCCTCCGCATGTGTGTGGTATAATGTGTGACAAATAAATCATTCTTCTTCTTCTTCGTTATTATAGAGGTATTCGTCAAAAAATATTACAATATTTGATTTTGTCAGTATTAGTTCCGAGCTACACAGTTACCTGTTATATACTGTATGTATATATCTAATTAGCTGATTTTAGGTATATGGGCACTCTCATACTCTCAAACATTAAATTTTAATTTCATAAATTTATTTATTCTATTTTATTATTTTTTTTATTCTCCTTTTTTTCGTACTGTTAAGCTTTTTATTTATTTATGCTTATGGTCTGTAGTGAAATGCATCAAACCTCACCAGAAAAAATTCCTCATATATGTAAATGTACCTGGCCTAGGTACATCAAACCGATTCAGATTCAGATTCTGATGTGTCGTACCAGTTCGGATGGTGGGCTCTCCGGGGCAGGAGAAGTCTCCAGTGGTGAGCAGCAGGCACGTGGCCTCCTTCTTGGTCTTGTCGCGTGTTCTGGAGCAGCGCAGCGACCACTTCTCGCTGGGCGACAGCGGCTGGGTCAGGCTGCAGCCCTCCTCCTCTGAGAGGGCCACGGTCGCTCCGTTCTGTTTGGAGTCTGACGAAATGGAGAAAAAAAAATCAGCAACGTAAATGTCAAAGCTTTTACTGAGCTTCCCTCAGGGGGTTGAGAAAGGTAGAGGCACATCGAATGAAAAAAATATATTTCTGTGATGAAATCCAATTTGACAGCAATCTAGCGGAGTAATTGGATCACGGTGTGTTGTTGTAATATACGGCTACCTCCTGTGTCAGGAACACACGGAAAAAGCCTGAGGAAGGAGAAGAGTAGAAATGTGCTGGTTGTTGAGTTCACAATTACAGCAGCCATGGGATTGGGTTGAATACTTTTGATAAAAAAAACAAATATCATTGTAGATAATATTGTGCTGAGTCGTAAGGAGAGGAGATTAAAAAAAAATGTAATCACTGCATGTTTTTTTTTACTGATTTGGATTTTTAGCATGGCCCACATTGTTTCAAAATTTGTAGAAAATCTGGATTGTTGAATTGCAATTTTTTTCGTTTTGTTTTTTGTTTTTCCACTTCAGATGATGCAATGTCCAATGCTACTCAAACAGAGAACATTGAGCAGTACTGTACTTGCAAAGACTATTGCTGAATCTGCACAATTTTGATATTAAGTGCGGTAGAACTTTGCATCTTTATGGAAAAAAAAGCAAGGTGTGAACTTTCTTTTACAGATACAGTTTTAATCATCTGGTAAAAAAATCACAAAACTAAAAGCAGTAAGCAATACAGGTGGAATTGGATTAGGGCTAGGGTTAGGGTAAAATTAGATTGTAGAAATAATTTAGCGGAGATTGTAGAAACAATTTAGAATGACCAGGCAGGAATCCATAAATCCAGTTAACACTCTAGTTAAAACGGAACAAAAGGTTGACGTAAGTGACAGTGTTGAAGAAGAAAGAAAGAAAGAAAACAAAAAACTTACGTTTGTTAAGTTCATTGAACTTCAAAAAATAACTTTCCTTTGAGTTTTCTTTGGTTCAGAATCATGACATAGTTTTAACCATATAATAAATAGAAGTATATTTTCATTAGTGTTCCATTTTAGTACTATTCTATGAATGCTTACAGGAATTCTTAACTAACTAACTTGACTTCATCAATATATATGGTCCATCAATAAAATGTTACAAAATGGATATAATTATAATACAAACCACGAGAGAAGAGTCTAACCTGAGCGGTTCCTGCAGACGCTCTCCTCCACAGCCAGGGGACATGTGTCACTCTGTGTACTGTCTCTGTGGGAGTTTGTGTCTGACTTTCCAAACGACACAGAGTCCGTGGGTGCGTCCGGGTACGGGTTGTGCTTCTTCTTCTTCTTTGGCAGCTTCTGCTTGGCCATAGCGAGTGAGTAGTACATCCCAAAGTTATTGACGATGACGGGCACAGGCATGGCGATGGTCAGCACACCGGCCAGTGCGCACAGCGCCCCCACCATCATGCCCAGCCAGGTCTTGGGGTACATGTCGCCGTAGCCCAGGGTCGTCATGGTGACCACTGCCCACCAGAAGCTGATGGGGATGTTCTTGAAATGCGTGTGATTGGCTCCCGTGGGGTCGTCGGGGTGGGCTCCGATACGCTCGGCGTAGTAGATCATGGTGGCGAAGATGAGCACCCCGAGTGCCAAGAAGATGATGAGCAGGAGGAACTCATTGACGCTGGCCCTCAGCGTGTGGCCGAGCACGCGCAGCCCCACAAAGTGCCGCGTCAGCTTGAAGATCCGCAGAATCCGTACAAAGCGCACCACGCGGAGGAAGCCCAGCGCGTCTGTGGCGGCTTTGGACGATAAACCGCTCAGGCCCATTTCCAGATAGAACGGCAGAATGGCGACAAAGTCAATGATGTTGAGCATGTTCTTGATGAACACCACCTTGTCCGGGCAGCAGACGACACGCACCAGGAATTCGAAGGTGAACCAGACGACGCATACGCCCTCCACGAGGGTCAGCACAGGCTTGGTCACTATCTCCTGTGTCTGGTATTTCACAGTGTCATTACCCACAACCACCAACTCTGTCCGGTTGTGTAGGTCGTTGAAAGCCTCGTGGGTCTCCAGGCAGAAGGTGGTGATGGAGACCAGGATGAAGAAAAGGGAGGCGAACGCTACTCCCTGGAAAAGACAGATAAACAAAGACAGACTATAAGTGGACACGAGCAATGAAACGTGTAACAAGCGTATCCTCGCCCATATTGGGGCTCCTTTCAAAATGTTTTTAGCTGTCAGAAGAACAATCCATTGCACTGATTGGCCACCAAAGCTCTTGTTTCCAGATAAGCGATTTGTCTCAGAGAAAGCAGAGGTTCTTAGGGAAAATAGCGCTATTTCAAATCAATTACAGCGATGCACACACTAAATGAATCATGCATCAGACAAAATGCGATTCCATTAAGTCCACCCGTCAAGCACCGCTCACAGACAGCGGGAATTGCTCACGGTGTGCACTGACTTAATAAATAGGAGAAGAAAATATCCTATTTTTCTTTAAAATTAAGGACAAACAAAAACATGTAACATATAGACCAAATAAAAAAAATCTAGCCTCACTTTCTGAAGGCCACCTCTAGTATTTTTGGCATTTTTGTTATTTTTTATGGCACTTTACCTGCTGCAATGCATTGATTCACCATCACTGCCATGCAATATATATTTAATTTTAAACTTAGTTTTGCAAATAAATAGATGTAGAGTAATTATCCTGGGAAGTAGAGGGCATAGGAAAGAGAAAAAGTAAATAGTTTCAAGTGCACAGACTAGACAGGAGATAAAAATGTGTTGGTCTGTGAGGGAGACCGTCCTAGTGTTAGTGTGACTTGAGCTGCCGGGTGATGATATAACTTATATTATATTGGAATATAAATTATATTATATATAGTAGCTGTCCTGCTGGATAGACAGTGGAGACTGTGATGGATGTGATGGATAAGTCACTAGGCCTGGCCCCTCATGTCACACTGACATCAGTGACATCTCCCCAACAACCTACCGATCAATACACCGGTTAATAAGGTACTTATCTCCTCTCTATACATTGTAACCCAGAGCTTGGTTATCGAGCTGCGAGATGAGGAGGCGTCATACGATCAGTACAGAGACTGGTGTGTCTGGTATCTCTGATACTCATGTTGTGCTTTCAGTATTACCCTTAAGAGTCCAATTAAATATAATGATTTAATACATTTAAATAAAAAAAATTTATTTAGTATTTAAAGTACATTTAGTATTTAATGTATTGTGTGCCTTTCAAAGGAACAGACAGAGAGTGTCTCGCTTTGTTCTTCTTTGCTTCTATTTTCACCAATTATTTTTTTAAATATTAAAAGTGGCTCCTTCTACCAACTGGATCATAAAAGATTACTGTTTATTTTGAAACTAACATTAGCTACAGTGTGGTGTGTGGACACAGTATGGCTCCCTTTGCATCAGAGTCTTCAAGATACATGGACTGGTCTCAACTGTGACAGGAGATTGCTGTACTGGAAACCAGGATACTCTTTGGAAACATAGCTCTTGGCCTATCGCCCAAGAGCTGACACAACCTAGCACAGCTAAGCAGGATCAAAATAAATAACTGTCTATAAATGACACTATAACCTTTCCAAAGCTTGGTAAAACTGAGCCACTACAAAGAAATCCCTCTAACTGCTGACACAGGTTGGGAGCAAAGCTCAAGAATAAAAGCAGAGCTGTAGTCCAGCGTGGAACAAACAAAGACCAGCTCATTCCACACCTTCACCATCACCTGCACTTTGACAATCAACTTTCTGACTGGAGAACAGGTTTGAACAGTTACAAAATCGGAATGAATTGGAAACAATAGAGCTCTGTTGTCCAGATGCACAAGAGAGAACAAAGACAGATTATGGTGCACACAGAGTCAACATCCAAAGGACTAAACTGTGGAATTGGATCAATGTTCATCACAGTTATCTATAGGAGACAATATGTTGTTTCCCAGGTGCAGTGACGGTCATCAGTGATGAAATCCCCCAGATATTGCCTGGTCACACAAGGATTAATAAAATCATTGTTCATGTGGGGACTAATGATACTCAAAGAAAGCAGTCAGAACTGTTAAAACAGGACTTTGTTTAATTGCTTGACAGGCTTGCTCAACTGAAGATTCTGTAATTTATCAGTAGTCCCTTACCATCATCATGGACAGAGGAATAGAGAAGTTCAGCAGACTCCTAGTGCTGAACTCATGGCTTTCCACAACCTGCATTTCAACAGGATTGAGTTTTATTCATAATTTTAATCTGTTCTGGGGGTGCAAAACAAGTTTCAAACCTAATGGCCTTTGTCCATATGTCTGTTTATGATCCACTGTTGTATATTCTTTGATATCCTTTGATCATAACCAGGAACATGAAGCATCCATGAGGACATTTACTACTATATCTGTTGCAGAAATATGTAGGATTGTAATACAGAGTAAATCTTCCACCTGCTCTCTTGAAACTTTACTTTATTACTTTATTTTCGATTAAATTATTTTTAAAGGTTATCGCAACCTCTTCTCTGAGACAGGTTTTTCCTGGTGCTTTCGAAACTGCTGTTGTGAAATCACTGTTGAATAAACCACACTTGGACTGTGGGCTTCAAAGTAACTACAGGCCAATACCAGATCTTCCGTTTCAAATCAAATTTACAACTTCAGAGCCAAACCGCTCTTACCAAAATAGTCAATGATTTAAGACTGAGCACTGATGCCAACAAGAATTTAATTTGAGTTATTTTGAACTTGAGCGCACTATTTGACACTATCAACCTTAATATTCTCATAGATCTTCTTACGAACTGCATCGGTCCGTCTGAGTAGCCCCTTTGATGTCAGCTTCCTGGAAGCGCAGGGGCGTGATCATGGTGCGTGAAAATGATCACAATGATTTAATATACATTATTTAAAATTATAAAATTATTTAAAATTATTTCATTTAATAGACCTGGTAGCCTCGGATGAGGATGGTGGTGACAGCGGAGCTTTGGACCGGTGTTACCGGAGCGCGGAGACGTGTGGACAGGGAGAGACTGGGTGGAGAAAGTTCCTTCCTTCTCTGGAGGTTATTTTATTATTTTATTTATTATTAGGATAGGTTGATTACTGATTTAATAACATTGGGTTAGGGTTATTGCGTCTGGGACTCCATACGGGAAAAAATATTATTAAAATATTATTATTATTATTATAATTATAATAAAGAATATAAATTAGAATTAGAATTTTAGAGGAATATCTGCAGCACTATGACAAGGCGCAGCTCGCGAGTGTAGTGTAGTTGTTTTTTTGTTTTGTTTTTCCTCCGACCAATGAAAAACTTGGTCATCAGAATGTCACTAAAGGCGCAACGATGCCGGCTTGGATAGGCTGTGTAAAAGGGGCTAATGTGTCCTGAACTGCTTCAGAACTTACATTACAGGGAGGAAGTCTTTCATCTGTCTTGGAGATCATGTATCAGAAAAACATGATATAACTTCTGGTGTTGCACAAGGGAGTTGCCTTGGGCCCTTGCTTTTCTCACTTTACATGCTTCTATTAGGTAATATGATCAGAGAACATAATGTCAATTTATTTAGAAAATTATTTGAGAATTATTTGAGAATTTAGGTAGTTCAACACTAAAAATTCAAGTGAAATAATGATTGAAAACCATTTGCTGAGGAATGTTCATGATCCTTCAAGGTCTAAATTGATGACGTAAAATTGAAATTGAGTTTAATATTTCCTTTTCTATTAAATGCATTTTGCTTGTTTGCTTTTTATTATTACCATTTGATTGATGTGTGTATTAATTTAAACCCCTTTGAGTAACATGTTGTGTATGAGAGGTGCTATAACAATTATTAATTAATTAATTAATTAATTAATTAATTAATTAATTAATTAATTAATTAATTATTATTATTATATTCAATCAAACTGGTGAATCAACATACTGACTTCTGGCAGGTGCCTGCCTCTTGAAATCATCTGATATTAACCCAATCTAGCACAATAGCCACACCAGTGTGTTTGTGTTGACATTGTGCGCGAGCTAAAACATGACCTGTCATTTGTGTTTACTATAGCCTTGACAAATTGTAATGCCTCTCCAAACCTAGTCATCTTCCAGCTGGTTAAATATGTACCGTGTGATGCCTGCACTTATCAACCTTTTTTTTCGGACAGCAATCCTACAAATCAATTATCTGTATAGTGTTTGTTTCTATGGTCAGGAAAACAAATATAGCATCATGTCCGGTTATACCCATGGCCACACAAACACATTGCAGTGCAAGTATGATCTCATAAATACAAATGACAAAATGACGAAATAAGAATGGACAATATAATATATCTTATGTTTTTAACTCAACTGTAACCACATAATGATCTATGGTTCCAATAAAATGTCCATATTTCTATATTTGTCCATTCAAATAACAACATTATGCAGCTCCATGGGGGACAATTCCAAACCGCTGCGATATCATGTGGCCTTTGTTATACACCAACACCCAGAGGATCGATGTCCCATGGGCCTTTGAAGGCAACATACTAGTCATCACGGGACCAGAAGGAAAAGCCCAGAAGCTTTAACAACGCCCCGTGAGACCCAGAGATTTTCGCCTCGACACATACAGTCACCCTGGACACCAGCGATCCATGTTGCCCATGTGGAAACAGTCATGGTTTGCAACTCAGTATTGTTATGCATCAGAGATACAAAGAGCATGCTGAATCTGCCGTGTTCTCATATGTTATATTTTTATATGTTATATTCTACATAGGCATCAAGAAATGAACATGTCAAAGACGTTATCTTTCTCTAGCACAGTGCAGGCAAGAAATGCATCTGCCAGTGGAAATTTTTTTACTTTCTTTACCACTTTACCACTATTCCACCTCAGGTAACCTCAGCTAACATGCACATGCATGCAATCAAGAACAAACATTGCAACTGTACAATTATAGTCATTACATTTTTGTGTCAACCAAAGCAACAACAAATTATCCCTTATCCCTTGATCCTCTACTTTGAATTCATTTTTATTCAAACCTCTTGCTTGAATTGACTATAAACCTATGCATGAAATAAATTATGAGTGACCTTTGACTGGTTTCAACAGCCTTCATTCACACAAATTAATTAGGTTGCTCTGTGTGTAGGACCACACCCTTGCTTCGGCTCTATCACACACATGGACACATAATGCCCAAATAAGTAATAAGTGCACCCACC
>OMKR01050169.1:0-16330 GCA_900302355.1 Cyttopsis rosea | reverse complement strand
AAAACTTTATTTAACGTTATTTTATTTTTAGACTATGTTGACTTTTTTGTAAATATCTAAATTTTTATATCTTTTCTAAGTACTTTTTTATCACTTTATATGGCTACATTTCTTTCATTCTTACATTGGTGGGATTGCCAAGAAGATGAAGCATTTCATTGCTTGCATGAAACGCTGGCAGTCCTCTCAAGCGTTGACCCATAAAACCTTTAAAACTCAACAACATCTGTGACATTGCTCTCGGCCGCTGCAGCGTTGTGCGCGCTCTCATGTTTGCGTCCACTGGCGAGGTTTGGCTCGCTGGGATATCTATTATTGATGCTCCGTCTCACTCTCTCTCTCCCCAGGCGGATTTCGCCATCGAGGCCCTGGCCAAGGCGACTTACGAGCGCCTGTTCCGCTGGCTGGTCCACCGCATCAACAAGGCTCTGGACAGGACCAAGCGCCAGGGAGCCTCCTTCATCGGGATCCTGGACATCGCCGGCTTCGAGATCTTCGAGGTGCCGATCTGCTAATCCCTACATCAAGCAACAAAGAATTCAGTATTTTCTTTTCTTAGGTTATTCTAGATGTATAAGACAGAACGAGTCATGTTTGTGGAGCCTCTTTTAAGCTTTGCTAGATTTCAGATATGAATTTGAAATTAAACAATAAACAACAATCAATAAAATTAATTTGCCACAACAAATTAAAACTCGACAATTATGGTGAAATTGTAAAAGTGTGCTGGCCCTGTGTTGTGTACAAACGTATGTGTATGTACGTGCTGGGCTATAGTATGTGGGGAATTCCCCTAATTTGTTTATATACAGTATGTTTCCATGACGACTGGATTTATTTGCCCCACTTTTTTCTTACCATATGAAAAGTGGAATACTTTGTACACTACTGGCCGAAACCTTCTATAAAGCTATAGCACACTTGTGGGAGGAGTATCACGGTGAAAGTTGCCTTTATTATTATTATCATTATTATTGATGATAATAATAATAATAACAAATTAATTTTCTGTATTTTCCAGCTGAACTCATTCGAGCAGCTGTGCATCAACTACACCAACGAGAAGCTGCAGCAGCTCTTCAACCACACCATGTTCATCCTGGAGCAGGAGGAGTACCAGAGGGAGGGCATCGAGTGGAGCTTCATCGACTTCGGCCTCGACCTGCAGCCCTGCATCGACCTCATCGAGAGGCCGGTCCGTGGAGCCCCCTCCCCCCCATTTGTTTGTCGTTTTCTATGAGTGTGTGTGTGTTCTAAGGCCTGTTTTCTATACTGCTTTCTATACTCCAGACCAACCCCCCTGGCATCCTGGCCCTGCTGGATGAGGAGTGCTGGTTCCCCAAGGCCACAGACAAGACCTTCGTGGACAAGGTGCTGCAGGAGCAGGGCACGCACACCAAGTTCCAGAAGCCGCGGCAGCTCAAGGACAAAGCCGACTTCTGCATCATCCACTACGCCGGGAAGGTACGTCGGACACAGTTTACCAAAAGCACATATTGGCCTTGAGCAGAAGACTTTTCTGGCATCTGTCGGGTCAGCTAGCAGCAACCTCTGGGGAACTCCTGACTCTCGTCCCCAATTAAACACATACTTTCCCGTGCCTTCTTTTCGGGGGGCTTCAGTTAACCAGGTCATTGCCTCAACACAATAGTCTGGTTGTCTACGGGAAAACCCACATCTGGTTCACATTGGTGTGACATTCGCTCTAAAGTTGCGCTGCCTGTTACATAACGCAGGTTTTTCTTTTTTTTGAACTTTCACCTACGCACTCTGCCATCTGGAGAGAGGGGCAGATATTTCAAAACATTCCACAGAAAGCTCACTGTCAGTGTATGCATGGAAAGCTAATATCGTCTTTGGACCAGATAAGATTGACCTCCTTCCACCTCGTACATACACAGTACATACTCACGCTCACACAAAATGTGTATAATATACAGAAAACAAAAAGAGAGAGAGAGGAATGATGCTGATCAACTAGTGCTGTCAATCAATGTGACCCATGTTCATGCTGTCAGATCTTAAACCTCACCTCCTGCGCCGCTACGGAACACTGTTGGGCCAGATGCTACTACTGTACTTTTATTATCACTTTGCAAAAATAGCACACAAACACAATAGACCAGCACAAAATATCTTGAACCTCAAGTCATTTTTTTTCAACATTTAACATGTATCTCGAGGGCATTTTGCTTGCTTCACACTCAAAGCGGGAAAACGAGCGATACTCTGCTTGTTTGTGCTCTCTGTCAATGATGATGAATGACTGAGTATGAATAGAAACGTCTGTTTATTATCTCCTTCTCCTCCAGGTGGACTACAAGGCGGACGAGTGGCTGATGAAGAACATGGATCCTCTGAACGACAACGTGGCCACGCTGCTGCACCAGTCCGCCGACAAGTTTGTGGCCGAGCTCTGGAAAGACGGTGAGACCCCGAAAAGACGTCAAACGATCTATAATCATCTATTGAAGTCATTTGAAGTCCATGATGAATGACCTTAATTTCATTTTTGAGTGAGGAAGAATGACATTTCTGAACCTCGGAATGCTATTATATGCTATGATAGTAGTTTATATTTGTTGGAATCAGACACCAAATTACCAGGTCAAATGGAGGGGAAAATGGATGAGGAAACTTCTTGGATTTATTTTTCTTCTAACTAATGATCGGCTTTAAAAACAGGACCGCTTTGCTAATGTGCATGGAATTTCTTCGCTGGATGAAAAAAGGAACCGATCATAATAATAATAATCCCTTTTTCCCTTGTAATGCAATTAATCAGTGCTGTTTTTGTATGTACTGTAGCAGTGTTTCTTTTTTTTGGAAGGCTGTGTCTTCTCCTCTCCTCTTCTCCTCTCTCACCCTCCTCTCTCTCTTTTCCGTCAACGTGGGTGTAGACATTCAGACGTTTCAGAGAGCGTCTTTCTATGACAATGTCACTGGGCTCCCTGAGGCTCCAGGTGAATGACTGTACCTGTGTACCTGCACTGTGCCGCCATCTTATCCTCATGCTCTGGCTGAACTCATCACTTCCCAACACTGTCATGGCTGCGCTCTGCACCCCTCTTTTTAAGCTGGCTTTGCATGGCTCACCTTTAGGGAAAGTGTAAACTACTACACCAAAATAATCTAGGGGCGGAAACTGCAATGACAAAGGATAATCTATATGAGCGATTCTAAACCTATTTCATAGCAAGGACCCTCAATTTGATACGAATTCTGTCAAAAATGTTTTGTTGGAATGCAAAGTGTAAATCTGTAACATTCAATGTGAATTACACCACAGACCTTTTTTGCCTTGGACTTTAATGCTAATTTCTCAGTGATCATTTTCAGTTTGTGAGTCGAACATTCACTCACTTGCCGACTCTTTTGACGGAGAGTCCAGACTCATTTAAAACGGTTTGTGATGTTTTTAGTGGTTAACAGGATAGTGGTGTGCGATTTTATCCTTGTAAAAGGTGTGCCGTTGCGGAAAAAGGTTGGGAAACACTGTTCTGTACTACAGTTAGGGAGATAACAATACAACTACGATCCAAACAGTCATTATTATACATTCTTGGATCCCATCGGAAATAATTTAAGCACCTGCATACCTCAACGCTGAAATGTATAAACTGTTTGTCCTGGACCAGGTCAGGATGGATTATTTTTATATTTTAAGGTGCACGCTCACAGGATGATCCTCCTCTGTGTCATCAAAAAATAAATATAAAATATATAAAATGCAGTCTATTTATCGGAATGGAGTTTTTGCTGAAATTCCGTCAATTTGTTGGTTAAACAGAAAAATAACAGATAATTGGACCAGACGATGTCAAAAAGTTGAATAGGAATTCTACCAAAACAAACATTTGTGTTCCACTTTTGCAAATGCAGGCAGTCCCATACCAACCTTAATTTGAAAAGATCCTGGAGGATTTTACCGTCTTGTGGAATAACAGACTTTAATATTGGGATGATGAGGAAAATATTTCTCCAAGAAATGGCCTGTTTAAATTGTAAAATAAATGACATTTTCTCTTTTAAGTAACAATCCCTTTCATACAAATAAGCACCATTTTTATTAATAGATTTAAAAAAATATCTGAAGGAAATTTTGGTGGGAGAACATTCTCATACAAAATTCACTGGAAGTGATGCACATTATCATACGCAAATGGGAACAGCAGAGGCACTAAGCTATATCCTTTACAAACACAATAGGAACATCTAAACATCTCTGCGGCCGTGACTGAATTCTTCACTATCGATGTTGTGAATTTGAAGCACTTGGGATGGCAGCAACAGCACCAACTTGCAGTTCCATGTAACATCAACGTGATATTACTGAGAACTCATCAGCAAAATCACCTCATGTGACTTATTTCACCCATTATAATCCATTAAGTAAGAAAACACAGAGAGGTTGGAGATGAACATTTTCAACTGGAACATTTAAATGTCTTTCTGTTTTGCTTCTGTTAACGACATAAGTACTGTGACCTTTACCTATTAAGTCAGAAAGAACAAGTACTCTCTTCATTCTTTATCTGTATATGGAGTCATTGCTCTATACAACTCAAAATGTTTCCAGACTGGCAATCAGAGTTTGTTTTTCCAAAAGGAAAACACTTATGGATGGAATGGAAGGATGAAATGGTAATACTTTAATGCCAAATATTCCCAATTAAACAATTTCAGACAACTCTTAGATTTACTTCAAAATGACCTTTATTTCTTTTACATCGTTTGAGGTTGGCGTCGGGGCTCTCACGCGAGGTATACAACAAAGATAGGCATACTTAATGAGCCAAAAATATAGGAGTAGGACCCAACAGGTGGATTCAGAGGAGGTGGAGGGAGCGCAGCAAAGCAGCAGCAAAGCAGTTAAAGCAGGAGGGATTGGCTGCTTAAATAGGCCGGCCGATAAGGGCGTGAAGCGTGTGGCGCCGCCAAGTTGTCTGACAGAACTAGCTCCGCAAGCGACTCATCATTTGAAATAGGCATGATATACGTCCATGTATAACCATGAAGCATGAAACATTTGCAATGCTGTGTCAATATTGGTCATTCGTTTCTTGATCCTGATTTTTACCAAGTTGGCCGCCAGCCCCTGCCTCAGATTCTCCATTAAACTAAATGACAAAGGGTTCATCATCACTTTGTCCTGTGATCTGTACGCCATCGCTGCTTGACTGGCTGCTCCGGTCCTCCGGCTCAGATCAGCCTGATGGAGCTGTGTCCCCCCGCTGGGCAGGCTAGACCCCTGTAACCCAATCAAATCATACTTACTGGGTGCATCTATTTGTCTAATATTGGCAAATTCTAATTGGAAAATCTGAATTACGAATCTCTCATTGACGCGGTTCCTTAAAGAGAATCTACTTTCAACTGCAGCAATTACAAAATGTTGGAACTTCACCCCTTTGTCTTGACTCAGCCAGCCCAGCATTTCACCTTGTTTCAGATTGAACTGTCAGTACAAAAAACGACACCTCTATTAATGTCCTTTTTAACAGTGAGCCTTCTCTCTCTGCCCCCAGTTGACCGCATCGTGGGTCTGGACCAGGTGGCGGGGATGAACGAGACGGCGTTCGGCGCGGCCTACAAGACCAAGAAGGGCATGTTCCGCACGGTGGGCCAGCTGTACAAGGAGCAGCTGTCCAAGCTTATGGCCACCCTGAGGAACACCAACCCCAACTTTGTCCGCTGCATCATCCCCAACCACGAGAAGAGGGTGAGTCACGGCACTGTCATGGCCAGACACTTGATACCAACCGGCCTCATCCATTCATCTAGAAAGGTCTGTTCTGTGTCGGTGGCTGTTTTGTGGGTTTCCTTGCAACTCAAGTGGTCCAAGTTGATCCGAAAAAGAGGAGCGGGCCAAGCTTCACTCGCGACTAAAACACCACTTCATTACGACTCCTTTCCAAAACAAAGTGTGACAGCGGTAACCTTACGCAGTCACCCCGCCAATGGTACGATAAGGACATACAACCAGAGAGAGATGGATGGAGAGCAGGAACTGGGCCTGCTGCCTTCTCAAACAACGCCCAAGAAAGCACGGGGCGTCAAAACAATAGCGGAGCAGAGATTTATGAGTTCTGCGGCGTTTCTCAAGCGATGTTTGATGTATCCTGAGGTGTCTGAGGTTTTTTGACTGTACACGCTGGTTTCTCCAGTGAGCACCGTAACTAAACAGCCGCACTGGAGAATTTGACAGTTTGTGGAAGTTGTAAATAGACACAACGCAGTTTATCGTCACTTATTGTATTAACCCCTGTTAAGGTTCAGATCTCAAATATTCCTAGAAATTAGAGCACCCCTAGTGAAACTGAGTTTACTGTAATTAACTTGGCTGAAGCTATTGTTAATGATAATCCTTCTCTGCCTCATTGTGGTCCAGGCCAACAGTCCTCCTCCATGTTTTAATTCCTCTCCTTGGCCTTCGTGCCTTCCTCCTTCCACCCTCTCCCCCTCCTAACTCCACCCCCCTGCGTCCCCAGGCCGGTAAACTGGACCCCCACCTGGTCCTGGACCAGCTGAGGTGCAATGGCGTCCTGGAGGGGATCCGTATCTGCAGACAGGGCTTCCCCAACCGCATCGTCTTCCAGGAGTTCAGACAGAGGTAACGTTCCGAACCCGCTGGAGGCCAGAGATTATAACGCCATCTGAATGGATTTAAGACCATCTGCTACAGCGACTTCTGTAGACTATGTGTTGTGGTAACCTATAATAATACAATTATTCCCACCATCATGATGAATTAAAGATAAAGATAGATAAAGCAGCGGGATTGTTTAAACTGTAGTATAATTCACCACATGGAAAACTTTCTTTACCCCATCATTGTACATTGTGTATTAGTGTCAAGTGCCATTGTCTTCACTCGTAATGGCTTTTGTTTTTGAAGTCATTTTATCTCTGTCAGTCACTTGACACTTGACACGTTTCAAAGCACCATTCCTTTTCTCCATTCTGTCTCTTTACTGCTGCCAGGTATGAAATCCTCACTCCCAACGCCATCCCTAAGGGCTTCATGGATGGCAAGCAGGCTTGTGAGAGAATGGTAAGCTGCAGTATTATTGCTGCATTATTGGTCTTCTCCCTGTCACTTCTGAAAACACACATAACATCTTAACCCCTTCCTTCCTTCTCCGCATCCCTCCTCAGATCCGAGCCTTGGAGTTGGACACCAACCTGTTTCGAATCGGCCAGAGTAAGATCTTCTTCCGGGCGGGCGTCCTGGCTCACCTGGAGGAGGAGAGGGACTTGAAAATCACTGACATCATCATCTACTTCCAGGCCGCCTGTCGTGGATACCTGGCGCGCAAGTGAGTTGTCAGTGGTTCCCTGCCTACAGGACCGTTTAAGCTGGATAGACAGCACTTTAGATCTTACACAACTATTAAGCACTAATCGCACTCTGAAAGACGGCGCCAAACAAGCTAATTATTGTCTTACTTGACTTTGTTTTTTGCCTGCAGATCTTACTCTTTTTGTTAAAACCAGATGTCTAAGCCTTAAGAGTCTGCTATTAAACCCCAACCAATGCTGCGAAATCCCATTGGTCACAACGTGTGCTAAATTAGGGAAAATTAGGGAGTTTGGTTGGAAGACGCTCTTTGGAGTCAATTCCTTTACAGCAGGTTTTTCCCACTACTGGTCATCACAGACCAAATGATCTTCTAGTGGCCAAAGCCACTGAGGCTATGATTGATGGAGTTTCCTCTTCATATACTCAACTTTTCATTTATATTAGAACATAAATGTGCTAGATTTTATGAAAATTATCTATAGTGTCTCTTTAAAATCCCTGTTCCCCCCCTGCTCCTCTTTACCTCCAGGGCCTTCGCCAAGAAGCAGCAGCAGCTGAGCGCCTTAAAGGTTCTCCAGAGGAACTGCGCTGCCTACCTGAAGCTGCGCCACTGGCAGTGGTGGAGACTCTTCACCAAGGTACCGTGTGTGGATGTGCGCTGGAACATACTGGTGTAAATGCTGTTCTTTTTATAATGAAATTGCTATGGACCCCTGCGTGTCCAGGTGAAGCCCCTGCTGCAAGTGACCCGGCAGGAGGAGGAGATGCAGGCCAAAGACGAGGAGCTGGTCAAAGTGAAGGAGAAACAGAGCAAGGTGGAGGGAGAGCTGGTGGAGATGGAGAGGAAGCACCAGCAGGTCAGTGACAACCAGGAACCACTAACTAACTAACTCCATGGTTTTCACAGTCTTTTGTGAAAATGGGTATTGAGTGGGTACTTTCAGTGCTGTGGGCTAAAGGAACATTCAGTAACTTGTAAGGCTCTCTAGCAGAATGTTGCTGTTGATACAATAGTACCAGGATGTGTTCTGGTTCTGGATGTGTGTCCCTGAACAATAAGGACACAAATATGAGCCTAAAAATATGTGTTTGTGTGTGTGTGGGCGTTCTTCTAGCTGGTGGAGGAGAAGAACATCCTGGCGGAGCAGCTGCAGGCGGAGACGGAGCTTTTTGCAGAGGCTGAGGAGATGAGGGCCCGTCTGGCTGCCAAGAAGCAGGAGCTGGAGGAGATCCTCCATGACCTGGAGTCCAGGGTGGAGGAGGAGGAGGAGAGGAACCAGAGCCTGCAGAACGAGAAGAAGAAGATGCAGTCCCACATTCAGGTGAACACCCTGTTGGACAGAAAGTGAATTTAATCATCTCCGTTTCCCGAAATTTATAACACAACACAAGTAAGAGTGATATAATTATGTTCAATAGTTTAGATAGCACAATATAAATGTATGGCTGCATAGATATTGATGGGCTGTTGATTATTTGCTAATAACCTGCTCAACATACAGTATTTGAATATGGAGAATGACTGAATGAAACAAACCCTTGATAACTGTGTTGGACCTATGTAGGACCTGGAGGAGCAGCTGGACGAGGAGGAAGCCGCCAGGCAGAAGCTGCAGCTTGAGAAGGTGACGGCTGAAGCCAAGATGAAGAAGTACGAAGAGGACATCCTGCTCCTGGAGGACCAGAACTCCAAGTTCCACAAGGTATGGTGGGGGGTCTGCATATTGTTAGATCTGCTGAAATAGTTGAGGTAGTTTTTGGGGAAGAATAATTGGTATTCTACTTCATTTATCATTTATATCCTAAAAAAAGCTGGTGAGCTACAGAGGTGGTGTAGAAGGTTGTCCAAATTAAGGAGCACTTCTTCCTCCTTAATGTTTGCTTGTCATCCACACTCTCCGCTGTTTAGGAGAAGAAGTTGCTGGAGGACCGCATCAACGAGATGACGTCTACACTGTCCGAAGAAGAGGAGAAGGCCAAGAACCTGGGCAAGGTCAAGAACAAGCAGGAGATCATGATGGTTGACCTGGAGGGTAAGGCCTACGCGACAATTGTGACTATTAACTACTTTGAGGATACAGAGGAACTTTCTATCGGGCTACCGAAATGAAAACATGCATCTCTTCTTCATTTTTTTCTCCTCCTTCAGAGCGTCTGAAGAAAGAGGAGAAGACGCGCCAGGAGCTGGAGAAGGCCAAGAGGAAGCTGGACGGGGAGACGTCTGACTTCCAGGATCAGATCGGCGAGCTGCAGGCGCAGATCGAGGAGCTGAAGGTCCAGCTGGCCAAGAAGGAGGACGAGCTCCAGACCCTCCAGGCTCGGTAAGAGAAGCCAACAAGCAGAGTGATTGAATGATTAGAGCTTTGTTTATCCCAACACCACGGGAATGACAGCTGGTTGGACACAGTATCATCCATTAATATCAGAATCAATCTTCGTCAGTAACAAATGTATTAAATACACATTTGAGGCCTCATGGCCTAACAATGGCAGCTGGCAGGAAATGGTAAGAAAGCTGGTTAGTTTGTTAGCTTGAATAATTGAGGTTAGGGTAAATGTCGTTCTACTTGACTTTAAAAAGTTGGTTTTGTTGTTGAAATGGCATGATTGTGTTCCTCACAGTGACTCAGTCTGAGGTAGGTGCTGCATATCTGTGCACAGTCGTCATGGCGCTCATCATAGTGCTGCGAGATCTAATCACACCTGGTGTTTTATGCGGTGGGTTTAACTGGGCATCAGACATCGTATCATATGGTGAAATAGCCTGTGACCGCTTACCATTATTATGTGCCCAAGTCATGACACGGCAAACACATTTTGTGTCGGTGGTCTGGAGGCTGCTCCAGACCACCGACACAAAATGTCTCACCGCATTGGAATTCATTTGTGTGTGTGAGAGCGTGTGTGTGTGTGTGTGTGTGTGTGTGTGATGTAGTGCACACAGGCATGGACATGTGCATGTGTTAAATGTGTATTTGTGACTCCCAACCTGGGGTGCGCGACCCCCATCAGAGATCAGAAGATTTTTTGCATGTGTTTCCAAATACTCAAATAAAAAAATCTACCTTAGTGTTAGTTCAAGTACAAATTGTAACAAAATCCATGATTACAAGTATTATAGGCCCTAAAAACCTTGCTTTCTCTATCATGGAAATAGAATAGACTGACAAAAACTGCTAGCCACTAATTAATACAAAAAAGAAAATACAAAATATTGCATGTAAAAATATATCTTTTATATGGTGGGGGGGTGTTTCAGATTGAATGATTGGTTTGATTTAGGGGGTCTCTAAGGAAAAAAGATTAGGAACCCCTGCTGTAAATGATTGTCTGTTAATATGTGCCTCTACTGCCATCCTGTGGTGGCTTTGTGCATAGCGGAACTAAGCGCAGTATACTGTTTACTTCAATAACTTCAGTGACTAAATAACTAATCTCCAATCTGTATATAATTATCACTACACTTGTGTAGTGTATTGATTTGTCTTGTCTGTCGTGCACCAGGGGCGAGGACGAGGCAAGCCAGAGGAACAACGCCCTGAAGCAGGTGAGGGAGCTGCAGGCCCAACTGTCCGAGCTGCAGGAGGACCTGGAGTTGGAGAAGCAGGCCAGAAACAAAGCCGAGAAGCTGAAGAGGGACCTGAGCGAGGAGCTGGAGGCCCTGAAGACGGAGCTGGAGGACACCCTGGACACCACCGCCGCACAGCAGGAGCTCAGGTGCTCCGCCTTCCCACCACCAACTTTTAAATTGGAAATCCATTCGAATTCCATTCCAAACTGTACCTTTTTTTCCCCAACATCCATATCTACAGTTTACTGGTCACAACTAGCTATGCTGGCCACTTTTCGCTTCTTACGTGTGCACAATCAGTGCATTCTTGCCGGGAAAGTTGGACCCTGTCACCGGAAACAGCATATAGAGGAGTACACACATAATGCAAATACATTGAATGGCTGTTTCTTATAAATTCTGGGTAAATAAATATGGGCAAAATATCAAATATGGGATTTTTTAACAAAATAATCGTACATGAGGTTTACCACTTTACCGAGCTCCGACAATACATACAATACACATCTCTGCCAAACCATATGTCCCACAACTCTATGACTTTGTTAACTGCACTGCACTTACCGGCCCTTCTGTCTTTTCTTTTTAGGACCAAGCGTGAGCAGGAGGTGACGGAGCTGAAGAAGGCCATTGACGATGAGAGCAAGAACCACGAGGCCCAGATCCAGGAGATGCGGCAGCGACACGGCACCGCCCTGGAGGAGCTGTCTGAGCAGCTGGAGCAGGCAAAGAGGGTAAAAACACCTTGTCATCTGTTTTACTCAACTTAACGTACTCTGCAACACCATATCAACCATTAAATGACAATTTAAGGCAGTCCAGTTCCCTGGACAGAATTTTAATTCAGGCTTAATTTCTGTTTCTTCTGCTTCTGCTTTGACTTGCGTAGTTTAAGGCCAACCTGGAGAAGACCAAGCAGAGCCAGGAGAGCGCCAACAAGGAGCTGGCCAGCGAGGTGAAGGGCCTGCAGCAGGGCAAGACCGAGTCGGAGCACAAGAGGAAGAAGCTGGAGGCCCAGCTGCAGGAGTTTGTGGCCAGAGTCACCGAGGGGGAGAGGGCTAAGGGAGAGCTGGCCGAACGCACACACAAACTGCAGGTAAGCGTGGACACACATCTTCATGAATGTTGTTGGTTGACACTTGGTGGTTCCATTATATTGTGAAGCACTCACACTCTTTCAATCTGTGCAGACCGAGTTGGACAACGTGTCTTCCTTGCTGGAAGATGCGGAGAGGAAAGGCATCAAGATGGCCAAGGATGCTTCTGGGCTGGAGAGTCAGCTCCAGGACACGCAGGTGACCCATGTGTCTGCATCTACACAAACGACTTTTTGAAAGCCCTTTGTTGGGCTGACATATTGGACCCTGCGTGTGTGTGTTGGTGTTGGTGGATGCTGGATGTAGGAGCTGCTCCAGGAGGAGACCCGCCAGAAGCTGAACCTGAGCAGCCGCATCCGGCAGCTGGAGGAGGAGAAGAACGCTCTCCAGGAGCAGCAGGAGGAGGACGAGGAGGCGCGCAAGAACCTGGAGAAACAGATGCTCACGCTACAGGCCCAGGTAGGATGTTGACGGAGAGAACCGTAGCAGCAGAGAGGTTTTGTTAGAAGCTTTCTCTATCCAGTTCTCAGCCTTTCTGGGGATTCAAGATGGCTACACACAAGAACACTGGAACTGTAACAGTCTGTTAATGGTCCATGGTAACATGGAATAATATCCGATGTAGGAATACAAATTTCAAGAAGCTTTCTTGGTCAATTGTTGACCGGGCTAACACAAAATCAGTTTTTTATTTTTATTTTTATTTATTTTTGTAAATTTTTGCTTATAATACTTATTGCAATGAAACCAACTGGTGTTGTAAGTTGTTTAAATACATACTCTACAATCTCCTAGTGAAAATTAAACAATTATCTATTGTTAGAAGCCCAAACAACGGCAGCCTAGACTTAATATTATGCTACTCAAAGGCCCAGAAAGAATAGTCTGAGGGCTATAATTAACCTCCTCCTGCTCTTTCCACAGCTAACAGAGTCTAAGAAGAAGCTTGAGGGTGATGTGGGGGTCTTGGAGGGCCTGGAGGAGGTCAAGAAGAAGCTGCAGAAGGACATGGAGCTGACCAGCCAGCGCCTGGAGGAGAAGAGCATCGCCTTCGAGAAGATGGAGAAGACCAAGACACGTCTCCAGCAGGAGCTAGACGACCTGACGGTGGACCTGGACCACCAGAGGCAGATCGTCTCCAGCCTGGAGAAGAAGCAGAAGAAGTTTGACCAGGTGAGGGGGAGGGGGTAGTTAAAAATGTTACTTGGACTACTTCGGTACTTGGAGTACTTTTTAGGTTTAGCTGATTCATTTAGTAATCACTTTCTTTGAATTGAACCCCTCCAGATGCTGGCTGAGGAGAAGAGCATCTCAGCGCGCTACGCAGAGGAGCGCGACCGGGCCGAGGCCGAGGCCCGGGAGAAGGAGACCAAAGCCCTGTCCATGACCAGAGCTTTGGACGAGGCCCTGGAGGCCAAGGAGGAACTGGAACGGACCAACAAGCAGCTCCGGGCCGAGATGGAGGACCTGATGAGCTCCAAAGACGACGTGGGCAAGAACGTAAGTGACAAGAACGAGCGCCGGTCCCATCTGGGGATTAGAAAGCCAGTTATTATGAAACCACTAGCGATTACACTTAAATGAAGTCATCCATCCATGCTCTAACCTCTCCTCAGGTCCACGAGCTGGAGAAGTCGAAACGTACCCTGGAGCAGCAGCTGGAGGAGATGAGGACCCAACTGGAGGAGCTGGAGGACGAGCTGCAGGCCACGGAGGACGCCAAGCTGCGTCTGGAGGTCAACATGCAGGCCATGAAGGCCCAGTACGAGAGGGACCTGCAGGGCCGCGACGACCAGAACGACGAGAAGAAGAGGGCCCTGGTCAAACAGGTGCAGAAAAACACATGACTCCCGATCGAACATACTGTATAGTTAACTCCAGCTAACCCCTTTTTACTAATGGAGTAAGACCTCCCCCTATTATGTCTCGTTCTCACACTCCTCCATAGACGGATACAACCAGT
Source organism: Cyttopsis rosea (assembly GCA_900302355.1). Taxonomy (NCBI): domain Eukaryota; kingdom Metazoa; phylum Chordata; class Actinopteri; order Zeiformes; family Parazenidae; genus Cyttopsis; species Cyttopsis rosea. The sequence continues at coordinate 2,396 of OMKR01050169.1, read as the reverse complement.
CATCAAGAAGAAATAAATTACTACAGATAAAACATGATTCCATACCAGTCACTCTCAGCCATATAAAACGTTTGTGTGTAATTTACTGTTTTTGTGTATTACTGCCTGCATATACATTATTGTCTTGTATTTTAATTAAGTTGTCATCAAATTGCCCTCCTTTCTATATTCTGACCTTTCTGTAACAGCAGTAGCTACAGACTATACACCACAGTCATTTTCAGCAAAGCCTTCAATGAGCAGCATGAGTAGCATCGGAAGAGTCACCGAATTAGATGAGGACAAAGTGAGAAGGTGGACAGGCTTTAGCTTTGAGGGCAGAAGGGGTAGAAGATTCTCATGAAGTGAAGACTTCGGTAGCGTAGGGTCCAGAATATACAGACATAACACTCGTCTTAACTAATCTGAAAACAAAAAATACTTTGCTGAACTGAACTAAAGAGGCTCCTCCCTCATCCAGGTGCGAGAGATGGAGGTGGAGCTAGAGGATGAGCGGAAGCAGCGAGCTCTGGCTGTAGCTGCCAAGAAGAAGCTGGAGATGGACCTGAAGGACATCGAGGGACATATCGTGGGAGCCAACAAGGCCAGAGATGAGGCCATCAAGCAGCTCCGCAAGCTGCAGGTAGAGAAGACTTCTGAGTTTGTCTCCGAAAGCTTCACGTGATCTATTATGTCTATCTACAGTATATACTAAATATCAGTATGAAGCCAGCGTTCCCATTCCTGTTTCTGGTCTCCCCCAGGCCCAAATGAAGGACTACCAGAGGGAACTGGAGGACGCCCGGGCCTCCAGAGACGAGATCTTCTCCCAGTCCAAGGAGAACGAGAAGAAGCTCAAGAGTCTGGAAGCTGAGATCCTGCAGCTGCATGAGGTACGCGTCTGCTTTAGTGTCTTGTTCCAACTCCTGTACTGTTTGAAGTACCACATTAGATCATATACAGTACAGGGTCACATGATGACCTTTGACCTCTGTGTGGGACACGCAGGACCTTGCGGCGTCAGAGAGGGGCCGGCGCCACGCGGAACAAGAGCGGGACGAGCTGCAAGACGAGATCTCTAACAGCACCTCTGGAAAGTGAGTGGACTAGAATTGAAATAGCACAATTACAGCACAAATGATCATCATCGTCATCACCATCACACCGGTATTGTTCCATTTGGTTAAAATGTTTGAATGTGTTCCAGGTCTGCCCTGATGGACGAGAAGAGGAGGCTGGAGGCTCGCATCGCCCAGCTGGAGGAGGAGCTGGAGGAGGAGCAGGGCAACATGGAGCTGCTGAATGACCGCTTCAGGAAGACCACCATGCAGGTAGCGTGGAAAAGGTCCAGAGAAAAAGTCTATTTAAATGTTTTAATTGGTGACAAGAGTGTTGAACTTTTTGGAAAAGAGTGGATCTTGGGGCTTCAGAATCTATGAACCAAATGTATTTTGTATTTGTATTTGTATGTATATGTATTTATTTTCCATTCCATGTCTAAACAGAATAGGCTTGAATCAGAACGTCACGACATTGTTCTGCATCACTGTTCATGAGATTGTTATAATGGTGTTTTTAAACTTTGATACATCTCCATTTACTCTCATTTATTACGGGAAATAGTTTGTTTACTGACAATGGATCCATATTCCCTAGCTTCGCCCCTTTCGCCGTCTTTTAGTTGTGGAGATACTATTGAAGTTCTCTTCTATATCTCCTTGTTCCTCCTTCTCAGGTGGACACGCTGACCACGGAGCTGAGCGGCGAGCGCAGCGCGGCCCAGAAGAGCGAGAACGCGCGGCAGCAGCTGGAGCGGCAGAACAAGGAGCTGCGCGCCAAGCTGGGCGAGCTGGAGGGCTCGGTGAAGAGCCGCTTCAAGGCCTCCATCACCGCGCTGGAGGCCAAGATCGCACAGCTGGAGGAGCAGCTGGAGCAGGAGGCCAAGTGAGGAGAACATACCTCCATTATATCCGCCATATATCACCGTTTGTCTGTTTTCAATTCGATATCGAAGGCAGTGGTTCTGGTCTAGTCTCTCTAATAGTTTTGTGCACTTTTAGAAACAGCACGGTTAGTTTTGATGTGGAAAGATTTAGTGCAGCAAGAGACAATCCGATAAGATTAGCTTTGATTTAAATTGAGTTTCATTATTATTATTTATTTATTTATTTATTTATTTATTTATTTATTTATTTATTTATTTATATTTTTCTTTCTCCGCAAACGATGGCCTTTTGGCCCCTAAACGTGCCCCAAAAGTCACCAAATTTGGCACGCAAGCCAGACCTGGCGAAAAATTTGATATTTAATGGTTTGCATTAATGGCCGGGGCAAAATGGCTCTCTAGCGCCCCTAGCGCCCCCTAAAATATGGCGCCCCTCGCCCCAGATTGACATAGACAAACCAAATTCGATACA
>OMKR01050166.1:0-11193 GCA_900302355.1 Cyttopsis rosea | reverse complement strand
GCTGGAAAAATTGAACAAAATATATGAGAAAAATTAGGAAATTAAATTCAGCCACTATAACTACTTTTCCACAGGTGTACGTATTTACAAGGAAAAAAAGGAGGATATACTGTCCATCCAAGATTAAATTCGACTGAATTCACGACTTTAATCTTGGATGTACTGTAGATCCGACGCACCCCCCCGCTTGTGGGGGGTGGGGGGGTCGAGCTTTATCTAGTTTTTTTTTGTGAATTTACGAGTTTAATGTCGGATATACTGTACGTACTGCGTATCCCAGTTTAATCTCGGAGAAACTGGAGAAAAAATTGTTATAGTGGCCAAAATACGCTGTCGTGTATATACATATATGTAGAAGTACATATATATTTTTATTTTGGTTAGTAAATTACTAATAAAGTCTTGTTAACGTTTAATTATTTAGTTTTGGATCATTCAAATAAAGTATTACAGTAGCAGTGTTTAGGGAAAAAAAGCTTTTGGCTCATCAATTTTTGAACTTGAAGCTTTTTTCATCATTCATTATTTCTCTTGAATTATTAGTCTTTCACTACTCCAAGCAATTCTTGTCAAAATAATTCCCCAAATAATCCTCATGATAGTTTAGTTTTCAATAGATTAAAACACTTTAAAAAGAAGGAGACAATTGACACTATCTTTTCCTCAGCGAATGATTTATCTGTCATTCACTCAATTCTTAAGGAAGTAATTATGAAATAACTTTCTCACTAGTGCCGTGGACAGCGAGCGATTGGACATTGTGGCAACAAAATTCATCCACATTCCTCAAGCTTCTTAGGGATTAAAGTTATTGCCCTGGAAGTCCAGTGGGAGACTCTGGTGGAAGCGCCAAAGTACCACTGCAGGGTGGTCCAACTTGGACAGGGAGGTGTTCTCCTATGATAACAGGCGAGAATTCAGGATGTAGGACCACTTAACGGCCCAGATGGTGCAGGATCCACGGCTGTGAACCGTGGTGTTCGTTTTGTCCGTTCTGTCTGACTGTCCTATTGGAAACACACCTGGAAGACTGAACAAACCTTAAAACTCTAAGGAGGCAACGTAAAGTGGACCAGGACAATATTAAACAAGAGACTGACATTGTCTAGATTCCATGTCTCCTCTCTACACGGCTGAACAAACACAGGAGAGACAAACTCTATTCTTCCCCCTTCCTGTGTCTGTCCCCTTTCCTTCCCTTTATCACTGAAGAAAACAGGCCTTGGTCATAAATCTTGCATTTCCTGAGGGAAACGATTCACTTCTGCATTTAACTAAAATCCAAATCGACATTAAATAATGTTCGAATCCGTCACCAACCAACATAATTTGAATGTACAGACATTTCCATGGACAAGGGTACGAGCTCCACGATCCTGGGATTAGGAAAACCACCGCCGAAACCCCCTTGGTTGATGCTAACCTAAACTTGAAAGGTGAGGCGACTCTAAACTACACCTCAGCTATTGGATAAGCAAACCAAAACAAACCTCCTCCATCTCAGAAGAGGAGGTGGCCAAGCTCAGGCTCGGTACCTGGACTAGAAGCCGCGGACGTTGTGCACGTGGAGCTGGTCTCCGTGAATCCAGAAGCAGTCTACCACTCTCTCTTTGTTAAGTTTGCACGCCATTTTATTTTACGAAGCAAGTCTGCCTCAGGATCCAACGGACGAACCCTTTCTCTTTCCTTTCTTTTGTTTGATTTTTATATCGTTAAACTTTGCATTTTTGCTACGTCGTGTGTTTCCCGTTTGGAACCACAAAGACTCCTTCCTGGCTGAACATTGTTGAGAGCAGCTACGTTACGTTCGCTGGACCAACCAACCGCCGAAAGGACAAAGAGCCACCCCCCTTTCCAGAGAGCCACATCAGTTCGCTTGGCGATCACCACGAGTCGGCCTGGAAACGCGTACCGCGACCGGGCCCGGAAGCCACCGGAGGGTCAGCCGGAACCTTTGCAGGCGCTCGGCCGGACCCTTCACCCGTTATCGCTGGAAGCCACAGCGATCCGTAAGACCGCGGCTTTCAAACGGTTCATGACTCAGTGTTGGTGTCCAGGAAATAAATCGTCTTCTGCCCCCCTCGTTGCGTTTTTCACGTCTTTTGAGAAGAGTCATTCAATCTGATCCCATTATTTGCCATTGAGTTAAAGGTGCCCATATCGAGAAGAATTCCTTATTATTTTAGTTTATTTCTTTATCATTTTCTTTACTATCATTCATGTGCTTGTTTTCTTTTCTTAGATGTGTTTTTCTTTCATTTATTCCTTTAGTTAGTAGGATTAAATAAATCTCATTCTGTGAGAAAGAAGCTGTAAAGAAGTAAATATATTGGAAAAGAGTTCAAATTCCTTCAGAGACTGATCAATTATAACTATAATTTGGTTTAATGTAATCTTTTCCAACTTTTAAAAGATCTAAAACTTGGTGGTGCTCCGAACGAGATGATTTATAATTTAAAGTAATAAATAACCCCTACACTATGCTAAGTAGCTCTTACTTGAGCTACATATTATGATACACATATACCCACTTGTGAAAATAGTTGACAAAATGTACAATAGGGTTTTAATGAGTTTGGCTTCATTTCGCAAAGGTGCAAATAAAGTCCTACAGAGCTTTACAGAGCCGGCGTACTGTACATGGAAAAAGTCAATATTTGCATCTGTTGAATATTCATGAGCAGCAGCGGCCTGCGGTGTACATTGTGAGGACAGCTGGCTAGACCAAGAAGTTTCCAGCAGCCAGAAATCGAAGGCTGTAAAACTTGAGAGTGCGAAGTGAATTTTTTGGGGGTTTGATGGTAAAGGGCAGCCTCACGAGAGCCAGACCTCGTGCGCATGCAGCGCCAGGTCCGGGTGTCGGCCTCTCGGTTGTATCTTTGTCTTATTTTTTACGTTTTCCGATTTGTTTTTGCTCCGAATCAAATGTTTTAATGTCACGATTCATCTCGTAGTTGGTTGGTTCCAGTTTTAAAACTCTTTATATAAGGATTTTCTGAAACGTGTGAATGAATGGGAAATTCACTTCCTGAAGCGTGGAGCCGTTCAAAAAGTGGGCGGTTACTGTGGAGCTCTATAACCAGACAATATTATCATATTTTTAATACAAAAATGAGCCTATATGTACAGCATATTATAACATTTATATGACAGACATTTACAGTATATACAGTTAAATTGTATCTATGAATGAAATTCATAGACGATGGTGCCGATGCAGCCGTAGCATCGATTTTAGCAGAAATAGACATTATAACGGCGATGAAACACCAATAAATGTGTGCGCTGTTGGACTTTATCAGAGGAAAAGACGTTTTCGCTGTTCTTCCGACTGGATTCGGAAAGAGCTTGATTCATCAGCTCGTCCCGTTGGTGACGAAGAAGATTTTCGTTGATTTGATTGGCTCTCTCTGTGTAAACTCTGGAGATGCTCTGTGCACAATGAGAGGGAGAGATATTTTAAACCCGACCCAAAGGAGCTCCATTCCCTTCCCTTCCTCTTCTCATGGCGTGTCATTCTGAACCTTTAAAGGCTCACGTGTGAATCCCAGCATCAAAGCACAAAGTGAGTGAAGGAAGACAAATATTAGCGGCTTTCATTACAGCCACTTAGGATACGTAATGAGCTTTACACCCAGACAGATCAACAGCGTTTCCATTAACACTTATTGGAGGCCATCAGTGACGCCTGCGACGTTACTACTCATCATTTGTTGGCAAATCACAGAGAGAGAGAGAATTAAATGGAACGAGACCAACTTAATTGAGTTACATTAATACTCTAACCCCGTGAACATGAACCCATGGGTACTTACAGCTCACTGGAAGTGGTTTGTTTTTAATATTTTCCTTCTGAAGGTTAACGCTGCGATCGTATGGAGAGCGTTAGTTTGATACTTTGTTTTTGTTCCCAGTCAAAGCTCCTGTTGTGTAGTATTATATACACACTTGAATACAGTGTTGTGTACTTATATTCCCTGCCTTACGTCCATATTGAATTGGTATAGTTTGTGATTATTACCAATATATTATTAAAGGGACAATATGTAATTTCTGCCACTGGGGTTCTCTCAATCAAAACAATAACAAACAAGATGGAGTCGGAAAAGGTGGATGTTGTAGCAGTAGAAGGGGTAAAGGTGGAAGTTGTAGCAGTAGAGGGGGTAAAGGTGGAAGTTGTAGCAGTAGAGGGGGTAAAGGTGGAAGTTGTAGCAGTAGAGGGGGTAAAGGTGGAAGTTGTAGCAGTAGAGGGGGTAAAGGTGGAAGTTGTAGCAGTAGAGTGGGTAAAGGTGGAAGTTGTACCAGTAGAGGGGGTAAAGGTGGAAGTTGTAGCAGTAGAGGGGGTAATGGTAAAAGTTGTAGCAGTAGGGGGGGTCAAGGTGGAAGTTGTAGCAGTAGAGGGGGTAAAGGTGGAAGTTGTAGAAGTAGAGGGGGTAAAGGTGGAAGTTGTAGAAGTAGAGGGGGTAAAGGTGGAAGTTGTAGAAGTAGAGGGGGTAAAGGTGGAAGTTGTAGCAGTAAAGGGGGTAAAGGTGGAAATTCTAGTAGTAGAGGGGGTAAAGGGGATAGACGCCATGACAGGCGACCTAATGAAACGCTCCGTTACCAACATTAAAATTAGGGATTTCTCTGGTTTGAAAATTGTTGGAAACATTCGGGATCATGCAAAGTACACAACTCAACAAAATACATAACATAGGTCGAGTTGTTTTTAGAAATTTTAATGTGGAAAAATTACATATTGTACCTTTTAACAATTAAAACATTCTATGTGCTTTAAGAATTAAAAATTGGTTTGTGAAATGTATAGCCCCTGTTATTTCTAAGTAAATAATGAAAATGACCTCTTGTGTTGCAAGATCAAAATTGCAAGGTTGTACTAATTCATCAATTCCAGCCAGAATACCACCATGATTCACACAGTCAAAGTCAGAGCTACTAGTCGTGGTGAAAGGTTCGCCTCTTTGTTGTGATTCGCTTCTGGACAAGTCACTCTGTAAAAAATAAATACATACATTTTTCTTGAACCATTCTTCCTTCATCATTTCCCCCCAATGTACCCTCCGCTCCGCGTCGCAGCGCCTACTGCGGGGGCCTGTGGTTGGCGTCTGCGTGCGTGATGTGTAAGATGGCCAAGCTGGTGCACGACGAGCCCAGCTACCAGCGCTATAGAGACATTCTGGACCGAGGCGGCGCTGCCTTCGACAAACTGCTCTGGAACGGTATGTGGAGATGGGTTGAACGGTAAAGGAGGTGGAGATGGGTTGAACGGTAAAGGAGGTGGAGATGGGTTGAACGGTAAAGGAGGTGGAGATGGGTTGAACGGTAAAGGAGGTGGAGATGGGTTGAACGGTAAAGGAGGTGGAGATGGGTTGAACGGTAAAGGAGGTGGAGATGGGTTGAACGGTAAAGGAGGTGGAGATGGGTTGAACGGTAAAGGAGGTGGAGATGGGTTGAACGGTAAAGGAGGTGGAGATGGGTTGAACAGTAAAGGAGGTGGAGATGGGTTGAACGGTAAAGGAGGTGGAGATGGGTTGAAGGCCGCTGACTTGACCTCATTGTCTTTAGGCAAGTACTACAACTACGATAGCAGCGGAAGAAGCTTGTCCAACAGCGTCATGTCCGACCAGTGTGCCGGCCACTGGTTTCTCCGGGCCTCCGGGCTGGGAGAGGGAGAGTACCAGGTCAGTGGTTTATCAGTAGTGCGGTTTTAGGGATGGCAGGTTCGGCCACACACACACACACACACAGGGCTTTTTCGTTTCGTTCAATTAGGAAAATTAGTAAAATAAATAAATCTAAAATGATAGGATAGGCTGTTTTTTATTGCAAAACACCTGCAGGTGTAATGTAACTGACCTTCTTGTCAGGGATAAATTATTTTTATTTGGTGCCATGTGGTGGCATTATTATTATTTTTATTTTTTTGTAAAATGTAATTTATATATAGCCTTAACAAGACTGAATGTGAAGAAAGTCCAATTTAGATTCAAAGATTTGCACATTTGAGTCTATTTATTTATTTATTTATTTATTTATAGGTATATAACATACATTGTTATTGTGAAGGCAGTTTTCTGTTGATTTAACAAAGTGCAATAAAATAATTGTGTTCCCCAAAATGGATGAATAATCCTGATAAATAATCGTGATTATCATTTTATCTGTAATCGTGCAGCTCTATTCCCAATAACAATTTTCGTCGCTTCACAGTAAAAATTGGCTTAAAATTCAAGCTTGTGACCCACTTCTAAAAATAATGTAAACTGCATTATCCAGCATAGTTCGAGGCGTTTCCTCTGCAAATAATATAATTTTAAAAGGTACAATATGTAACTTTTCCGCGTTAAAATGTCTAAAAACGACTAGACCTATGGTGACCTATTTTGGTGAGTTGTGTACTTACATTATCCCAAATGTTTCCAACAATCTTCAAACCCAGAGAAATCCCTAATTTTAATATACTGTAGGTGACGGACCGTTTCATTAGGTAATCTGTCGGTGACGTCATATCCTGTCAATGGCGTCGTATCCCCTTTACGCCACATGGGCCTTTGGATCGTACATCAACGTCGCCGCCATATTGGACAGGTCCATCTACGTGGAGAAGAATCTTCATCTACTCCATGTACATCATAAACCCTTGAATAGAAAAATGACTCATTGAAATCGATTGAGAAATGTAAACATTATAGTGATAGTAAAGTATAGTATTAGCAGTAGTAGTATCAGCAGTGGTGCAATGAAGACAACAACTCCCATGATCCCACACAACTACCACGTCATCAAACTCTGCCGTTGTTTGTTATTGTTTTGATTTAGAGACCCTGAGCGGTAAGCGATTGTTTTATGATTGAGCTCCAGCACGTGTCTCCCTCCCGCTTCCAGGCTTTCCCCAAGGAGAAGATTCTCAGCGCATTGAGGTCGGTCTATGACCTGAACGTGATGAGCTTCGCTGGGGGTCAGATGGGCGCGGTTAACGGCATGCGTCCCGAGGGAGTGCCCGACCGCTCCAGCGTCCAATCGGACGAGGTCTGGATCGGAGTGGTGTACGGCCTGGCCGCCACTATGATTCATGAGGTACGGACATTGTGTTTGGGATGTTTTATGGGTCTTTTTATTGCTGAGATATTGAATTAAGGTTCCCACGTTAGGCTCCCAAGCATTGTAGCCAAGTAGTAAAACCTGTCCATGGTTAAAATGATCTTGTTATGTAAATTAACCATGAGTTTGCATTCTTTTTCTTAGACAAGGCCCTACATCTCTCATAAGCCAGGGTCTCACACACTGTTTTCCCTGATCGCTGTGTTATTGAGGAAGTTCAAATTGAGAGTTACCTTCTCAGCCAGCTTCAATGCTTTTCACCTTTGGAAAAAACAAGAGCCATACTATGCTTGATACAATGTGATAGATAGATAGATAGATAGATAGATAGATAGATAGATAGATAGATAGATAGATAGATAGAGATACTTTTACAGCATAAGAGCAGGTCACATAAAAAACAATGGCAATATGCAATAAACCTAAAACTTAACTACATTTGTTTGAAAATTTGGCAATAAAAAAAGACAACCAATAAACCTCTATCAACAATTCACACTCAAAGGGAAATTATGCAAGTTTTCATACATATATAAAATAAATATATTTAAAAATATATATACATGTATAAATGTAATTGCTACAATACCAATACATTATTTCTGACTATACTGAGATTAGTTGGCCCTATTTGATTGAATTGAAGCTTAGTGAAATGTAGCACGATTACCCCCCCTTTATGATTGGTATTAAGGAAAAGGTACTGCATTTCCTCAAATATAAACCGGTATTAAAATAAAAACCGGGCCTCTAATAAATGCCGGGGGCGTGGTCGACACGAACGACTAATAGCCTGCCTTAAATACAGACCGGGGGAAAAACTTATCGGAGCTGCGAAGCACCGCACCAGAACAGCTCCGATCCGAGCGATCTTTTCTTAAAACAAAGTAAATAAAATAGTGTGTTTTTATTGTACATGTATTTAATTTACTCCGTTTCCTGTTGCTGTGGAGCAGATTGCACATGATCTGAGATCTGATGATCTGAGCGAGATCTGCGTCAGATCGCTTCTTGCTCTCCAAAGCAGGAAGTGCTGCCTTTTTTTTCTCTATTTGAGCTAGAGTAGCAATGAGACTTACCTGAACGTTGAGATGATTGTGCCTCCCAGGGCATGCTGGAGGAAGGCCTGCGCACGGCGGAGGGCTGCTACCGCACGGTGTGGGAGAGGCTGGGCATGGCCTTCCAGACCCCCGAAGCGTACTGCGAGAAGGGCATCTACCGCTCCCTGGCCTACATGAGGCCGCTCAGCATCTGGGCCATGCAGCTGGCCCTGGGCGCATCACGAGAGGACGGGATCAGGTCCGATCAGACCGGAACAGCGGACAGGGAACAGTAACACAGTCAGCGGCACAGTCTTACTGGTACTTCAAAGATGTCAAAGCGACGGGGACAAGGAGACAAACATCAGGACCGGCAGAGTTACGGAAAAAAAAAAAAAACCTTCATTCCCCCTCCTGGCCTCCTGTGGAATCCATTCATCACCTGCTTTGATAGGAGCTCCAATGTTTACGCTCAAAGACATTTGATGGTCTTTGAGCCATGGTATTCGTTTGACATTTTTAATTTAGTGATTTTCTTTTTCTTTTTCTTTTTTTTTTCCTTCTTTTTTTTTTAAGAGCCTGCAGATAATTTTAAATATTTCAAACAAAAGTTGTAGAGTGTTGATTTTGGGTTAGGGTAGCCAGGCGAGTGCAAATTACAGCCAATCATAGTAATAATAATCATCTGTGAGATCATGTTTTATGAGGTAACCTGACAACCTTACATTTCACACAATATGAATAGAAATGTTCTGATAGCATTCTAAAGATCACATGCAGATGTTTGGGGACTGCTGTTGAGCTGCGATAGCCACCCGTATTACATTTTTACGGTTCCGTTTAGTTTTGATATTCGACGGTTGGGTCCCTGTAGTGAGCTGGCTGACTCAGTGTGGAATGACTACTGACATTCAAAACGTATAAGCTTGAAAACAAATCAGTTAAGACTTGTCGAACAGACGTATGCAACGTGATTATCAACAGTCGACGTATCTGGCAAACTGAATGTTTGGTGCCTTGGCGCATGTTGCCGTGTGTGTCTAGTTATGTACTGTAGCAGCAACTTTACTATGTTTTATAAAATCAAGCACTGGTCATGACAATGATGCATAATAAATTCACAGGTACACTGGGTGTCTCTTATTCCTCAAAGGCTGCTCTATTGGGATTACAACATATTTTGGGACGTTGCTTGAGGAATATAAAACAAGTGTACAAGCACATGGCATAGTTTTAAACCACACATTTTAGCAAAGGGTTAAAAAAAAGGTTCGGCTAAAACAAAATGGAAAATATACGGGTCATCATAAGAACACCTTATGTGTTTGCAGATGTAAATTTAGAGTCAAACAAACTGCTGTAATTTCGGGATTTTTTTTCCCTCTAAAGATGAAAATTGTCATTATAATGAAAATGATTGTCAGTTTTCACCATGTGGCAGAGCCTGTTTGGTTTCTGGTTCTCATCATGTTGACAGCATTTGTGCTTCTTTGTCTTATTTTTAAATAATCAACAGTAGGCCTATATAATAAACTGTCAGTAATTCTGTCTCTTGATTCTATGATACAAATATACACTCAGTGTGCGCTTCATTAGCACCTGTACAATCCAATGTAATCCAATACACCAGCTCTGCCATACATGTTGCTTTATGTTGCCTATAATGTTCAGGTTGTTTTGACGCTGTCGTAGAAGAGGCCTGAATTCAATGTTATGTTTTGTAGTTGGTGGTGGTGTTGTATTGATCTGCATTATATTCAGAGGCGTTTCTAATATTCTGCCCCCTCGTGTATGTACAGGGAGGACACGATGAGAAACACCTCAATACGACGCAGTTCAGGACAACACCCCATTTAACTACGACCTCAGTCATAAACATGTCACTGAATCTACACATTTCACACTCACATTTCAGACTCATTGTGCGAGAAGGTGTTTGTGTTCACACCGTTTGCATTCCGCCGCCTAAACATCAATTTGACAAACGATTCTTGAGAAAACTCCCAACTCCTGTCCGGTCGATCCTTCCCATTCACGATGCTTCGCCGCAGCGTCCAAGCGAGAAGCCGAACGGATCGTCGGCTTGGACCGGATCTGAACACCCAGCGGAACCTGGCGCCGCGAGTCCTCAGGCGGCTTCGTCGTGTGACGCCAGTTAGCGGCGAAACCACGTGACGGAAACAAAAGTTGTTAAATTTTCAATTAATGAAATATATGGTTATATTAAATAATAATAATAATCTAGATTAATATCGCACATTCCGACATGTCGCAGTGTCAGTGTGGTTTATTAAAATAAATAAAAATGGGTTTTTTTTTACCTCCCCACCCCCAGAAAGAGGCGAAACCACGTGACAGAAACAAAGGTCGTTCAATTCTCAATTAATGAAATTTATGGTTATATATATATTTTTTAATTTAGATTGATTTCGCACATTCCGACATTTCACTTTCGCAGTGTCAGTATGGTTTATTGAAATAAATAAAATGTTTGTTTATATTTATAAATATAATATTTATTAAATAGTGTATAAATATTAATAAATAAATATATATTTTTATCTTATATTGAAATAAATAAAAATGTTGTTTTTTTTACCCCCCCACCCCCAGAAAGAGGCGAAACCACTTGACAGAAACAAAGGTTGTTCAATTTTCAATTAATGAAAATTATGGTTATATTAAATAATAATAATAATCTAGATTAATTTCGCACATTCCGACATGTCGCAGTGTCAGTGTGGTTTATTAAAATAAATAAAAATGCTTTTTTTTTCACCTCCCCACCCCAGAAAGAGGCGAAACCACGTGACAAAAACAAAACTGTTAAATTCTCAATTAATTAAATTTATGGTTATATATATATTTTTTTAATCTAGATTGATTTCGCACATTCCGACATTTCACTTTCGCAGTGTCAGTATGGTTTATTGAAATAAATAAAAATGTTTTTTTATTAAAAAAAAAAAAATTTTACCCCCCACCCCCAGGAAGAGGCGAAACCACTTGATATAAACAAAAGTTGTTCAATTCTCAATTAATGAAATTTATG
>OMKR01050163.1:16496-46481 GCA_900302355.1 Cyttopsis rosea | reverse complement strand
AGGAGTTGTTGTTGCTGCTTTTGTGGTTGAAGTAGTTGTAATAACTTCAGTGGTTGTAGGTTGAGCTGATGATGACAGTGGCAGTGGTGTTGTTGTAGCCTCTGCTGTAGTCGTTGGGGTTGTTGCAGCAGTACTTTCGGCTGTAGTAGTGGATTCCTCTGTGGTGGTTGGCTGCTCTGTGGTTGTGGTGGTGGTGGGCTGCGCCGTGGTGGTTGTGATGGTGGTGGGCTGCTGTGTGGTTGTGGTGGTGGGCTGCTGTGTGGTTGTGGTGGTAGGCTGCTCTGTGGTTGGTATAGTAGTAGGTTGCTCTGTGGTTGCGGTTGGCTGCTCTGTAGTGGTTGCAGGCTGCTCTGCAGTGGTTGAAGTGGTGGTAGGCTGCTCTGTGGCAGTGGTTGGTTGCTCTGTGGTTGTTGTGGTAGTGGTGGGCTGCTCTGTAGTTGTGGTGGTGGAGGGCTGTTCACTGGTTGGTACTGTAGTTGCTATTGTCGTGGTTGAAGTTGTTGTGGTTGATGCTGTAGTTGTTGTGGTGAATGGCTGTTCAGTAACTATAGTCCCAGACTTATTCTTGGTCGTTAATGTACTTGTGGGTTTCTCTGTGGTTGTTGTGGTAGTGGTTGACTGCTCTGTGGTTGTTATTGTGGTGGGCTGTTCTGTGGTTGTTGTAGTTGTAGGTGGTATTGTGGTTGTTGCCGTAGTGGTGGGCATTGCTGTGGTTGGTCCTGCAGTGCTCAATCTTTCTTGGGTTGTCGTGCTGGTGGACTGCTCTGTGGTTGTTACTGTGGTAGTTGGCTGTTGTGTGGTTGTTGCTGGAGCTGTAGTTGTGCTGGCAGTGGTTGAGCATTGGTCAACACAGCATTTGACACGTATCTCATAATCCAAACACATAGGCGGTATGCCCTGGTCTTGGTTGCGACAAATCAGCCCGACCATTGGGTCGCATTTAACCTTTTGACCTAATTGAGCCAAAGGCAAATCTTTGTACTGTTTTGCTCTGCACTCTATTTCGAAAGGCTTGCTGCAATTGCTCAGGTCAGGGTCTTTAATTGATTGTATGAGTTCAGAATCTCCACCATTTGTGTCAGGATAATCATTGTTAATCCAGTCTGTCCATTTACAAACCCTGCATTCAGGAGTTGTTGTTGCTGCTTTTGTGGTTGAAGTAGTTGTAATAACTTCAGTGGTTGTAGGTTGAGCTGATGATGACAGTGGCAGTGGTGTTGTTGTAGCCTCTGCTGTAGTCTTTGGGGTTGTTGCAGCAGTACTTTTGGCTGTAGTAGTGGATTCCTCTGTGGTGGTTGGCTGCTCTGTGGTTGTGGTGGTGGTGGGCTGCGCTGTGGTGGTTGTGATGGTGGTGGGCTCTTGTGTAGTTGTGGTGGTGGGCAATACTGTGGTTGAAGCAGTAACATTAGTAAAATAAACAATATTTGGACCTTTCATTTTACAATTTATAATAATGTAATGTTTTCACTTTTTATATTGATAATGAGCAATATTTCAAATTAGAATAATCATATTGTCCTTGTTTAGAAACTGTAAAAAGGTTTTATTCATGTAATATGACTACTCAAAGAAGATGCTATATATATATATGAACTAAAATAAATATTGATTGTCCAAATGCCTGCTATTAAATGTCATTCTCACCAGAAGTTGTAAAATTGAAAATGGTTGTAGTGGGTGCCTGAGTCGTAGAACAAGGTGTCATGGTTTTGTTGACGAGTCCATGTTTTTTGCACACAGCAATGAAGCAAGTTCCATCTCCATCATGTGTGTTGTAGATTGTGTCACCATACTTGTAATTCTTTCCATCATATGTACAGATGCAAGCTGAAAAGGAAAAAATGTGAAAGTTTAGCGCATTTCTATAATGTATTCATTTGTTTACGTATTGATCGTCTTTTATAACTATTAGATCCAGCAGAATCTTAATTAATCAATGCTTCAGTGGTATTGTACTCACCTTTGACATCATATGTGCATTTGGCTTGTGATGATGAGCAATGACTGCAAAGGAACAGTTGTTTTTATTATTTTAGTTAGAAATTCTATTTTAACAAACATTGCTGTTAGTTTATTATTTATAATAAAATCTTTGCAGTTATAATGATATATTACATTTATATATAATGCTGTAATTTAAAAACAAAAAATAATTCATTTTATTAATCCACTAAGGGTAACACAGCCCTTGCTATCAGGACCCCGGGGCTGGCTGAGCGGGCCTCCATGGAAGGGGCTCCAGCCCCCATGGAGATATAAATGGCTAACTCTAAGGTAACAAAAACACAATGATTCTTATTTTCATGGGATTATACACTAGTTAATACATACTTATGAATATTATATTCCATTTCTGCCAAGTTCGTTCCGCAAAATGCCACTAATTCTACACACTGCACCTTTAAGTTGTCATTTTCTCTTATTTGGTAATATATTTTTCATATTCTTATATATTTAATATAATATATATATTTAATCCTTGCACATTCCGTAAAATGTAATATTAATATAAGGTTGAACAGGCAGTTGTCTTCCACCTGTAACAGTTAGATGATTAGTGCCATACCATGTTTTACAATTGTCTGCCGTAGGCATCGTCTCCCCTTCCTTGTAATGTTTCCCTCCATCACCATAGCAACCACACTCCTTTCCCGCCACACACTTCATGGTGCTTTCCTCCAAATAAGGGCGTTCAGGCGGGCATCTGGGATAGCAGCCTGAAAACAATCGGATTTAACTTCATCGAGAGCACGTACTGTATGCACACTCAAGAGAAATCTCACACGTGCACACACTAGAGAGGACACAAAGATGCTTGTTGTACCTTCAAGAGCTGGAATCTGCTCGGAGCACTTTGCAGATGGATTTTTGCACGTTCTCATGCACGGTTTTCCACACGGCTCGTAGTGCCATTCACATTCTCCAGCGGAGTTGTAAAAATCACAGAAAAGTGCTATATGACAAAGGAATGTTCACAAGACTGATTAAAGGAGCAAATTGAGTCTAACGGATCACTAACCGTTTGTCAGCCTTTTTTCCCACTATGTATTTGTGCCTTTGAATCCGATTTGTAGAAACACCCTTCACAAAAAAACCCAGGATAGTGGATACAACTACTTTAACGCACTGGGCGTCATCTTCCCGACAGACACGGGAAACTCACGGCAGATTGTGGGCGTCCTCCACTTCACACAGCTTCCCGTGCGACTGCATGCAGCCGCATACGCCGCCACCGCGGAACAGAAACACTCGCAGTCTCCTCCGCTGTTACAAGCGCACGAGTCCTTCACGCAGGTGTCGTAATAACTCTGGGGATCCACCTTCGCAGGAGAACCAAAATAATGTTAGTTGATTCATTATAGGAATTGCATTTTATCTCATTGTTTAACTGAACTTTTCACATTCGATTTTGGAGGCAGTGCAGTTTTTCTGTCGTTACCTGCGAGTGGCAGGCTGCGAACACCTCGCTGTTGATGATGCTGCACTGTTTCAGGGCCCACGCCTGCCTGTGGGAGTACAGCGTGCACGGATTTTTCTGAGCTTTCGTGTTTGGGCACGTGGGCGAAACCTTCCAGCTGTTTCCAAACTCTAGCGCGCCAACCACGACTTCGTTGTTTCTGGTGGTGAAATCGTTCCTCACATTTCCGTCGTAGTTCCCACAAAGGCCGCAGACTTTTCCCTGGAAGTCGATTGTTAGATTGTGAAATTGGTAAAAGCACCGGTTTGTTTAATCATTTGGCTGTTTGTTTTTGAATGAGACCTGTCTGGACATGGTCTGAAATCATAACTTATTTTAAGATTAGAATTTGACCATAATAGCATCCTAATTTAAGAACATTGTAAATTAGGATTCCTAATTTAGCAATGAATTCAGCGCTGAAGACACTGAATCAGTCCTAAAGTCAGAAATAACCAAATTAACTGTCATAACAGCCAGACTACTTCTGCTACGTCTACATGAAGAAAGGGAACATTGAAATGCAATGATAGAAATGTTAATGAAACCTGATGTTTCCAGTCCTTAAAACTTAAGACAAGATAGGACAATAGGCCAGGACAGGCCTTCTATGAGGCTCCTGTTCCCTCACCTGGAAGGAGGAGCTGAGTTTGATCATCAGCGTGGTCTTCTTGTCCCAGATGAGGATCAGGCCGTTCTGAGCCTCAATGACCAGATATATGCCAATGGAATGGACCTGATAGGGCACGGTCACCCCGCTCTTTGGTTTTATAACTTTGACATTTTCCTCTGACAGCACCATCTCGGTGTTCTAAAAGAAACAAATAACATTAATTTGCAGACCAAAGCCGAAGCCGGTGTTATATTGTTTTCTCGTTGTGTCCATGAAGATCTTGTACCCCTAAGTAGAGCTTGATGGCGGTGGCGCAGGAGGTCTCACTGTTTCCACATGGAATGGTCTCGGTAACAACCCTGAAGGTGTTTTGTGCCCCATTGCCGCAATAATCCTAATAGATAGAAATCATCTTTGTTTTGAAAGGAAACGTGCACAAACCACAGACTCATATTGAAATGACCAAAACCTGCACGGTACCTGCGCAAAGATATATCCACAGTCCCCATGGAAGGAAAACCTTTTGGCGTCGAAGGTGATGTAATGTCCTTCTCCGTATATGGTACAAGTTCCGTCACAAGGAAGACTGGTACATAGCCACTTCCTCGCTTTGCAAGTGCTATGACGATAAAATAATAAAGTTAGCACCTTAGGTTATTATGTCTAGTCAGGCTTTCAAGCGGAGAGTTCCTAAAACTGCCATTGGCGTTACCCCAGATTGATTAGACATTACTTGGGTTATAATGGCCATCCATTATGCAGCCATGTTACTGGCCTGAGAGCTCCCTCACCAGGTATTGCAGTCCACCTTGACGCTCTGTCCAGGCTGGTAGGTGAGTCCGTTGTGGGAACACGGACACAGATCTTCCCGGATGCAGCCTCCTTTTCCGTCTGACAGCAGGCCGGCGGGACAGACGCAGCCTGAGACACACTGCACGCTGGTCTGCAAAACGCAACACGGTGTTACCGCACGCACTTAGAACCCAGTCCCAGTGGCGTGGTATGAACGGGGGAGGGGAATGAAATGTCAAATTACACATATCGAGTCCAGGCTCTGGCAGGTTCCTTGGCATTCCGAGCCCGTGGCGCCCGCTGGAGCGCTTGAGCAGTTGAAGAAAACCATGGGAGCCGCGCACGCTGAAGGGATTCAAGGAAAGTTGAAGAAGACGTTAGCGCCTGTGTGGCAGGGTGTCGACTGCGACGCTGAAATGATAAAACCGTGCAAGTGTCTCTGGACTCACATGTTTCAACTGGCTTTCCAATGCAGTTCAATTTCCCATCCTTACAGAAGCTGCAGTGTGGAGACGGAAAGCAAAAAGACAAACAGGACAAAAACACTCATGAGGTTCTTTCATGGAATACTCTTCAAGTAAAAATCAACTTGGGAGGATTTTTCTCTCATAGTCATGAATCAACGTCACATATTGACGCTGATAGAAACAAACCGATAAATGCAGACGACCAAACTTTATACCGACTTGCATCTTTATATCGACCAATGAAACAATCATGTCATATGTTTTCATCAAAATATTGATGAAAATATATCTGTTATTCTTCTGGAAGAATAACAGATATATCTTCTTTTTATGGTAAATCTGTGGTTTTCCAGTTTAGGGATTTGATGTTTGTATGTGACGTTATCGTGGATTCAACCATCACTTCCCTCAGAGATCGTCATCACTGTATATCGACTTAAAGATATATTTGTCAAATTGTTGCTGAGTACAGTAACACCTTTTTGCATAAGTGTCGCATTTTGACGCCGGCCTCATGAGACTGGACCGTCACAGAATACTATGATATACTTTGTTTGTTGATGTCGACCAGCGGGAAGTCTATACCGACAAAACCCATATCCTGATATTAACCGTACAACAACCATCCGCTATATCCAGGGTTATGTGGTCACCATTTAGTTCCGTGTCTCCGGGTGGACTGGCCGGGGCGCAGCACCATGTCGCCCTCGTAGCAGAAGCACTGCGAGGCCGGGACGCACTTCCCCGCGTCGCTCAGGAAGGTTCCCTCAGCGCAGCCGCAGCCGTCCACCGGAGCGAAGTCCACCTGGCACACGGCGTCGGGCCTGCTCAGCGAGCGGCACGTCCGCCCGCAGCTGGTCATCCGGTAGCCATACACCAAGTTCTCAGGGCAGTTGGTGGAATATTTCTCTGTTGAAATTAGGAAAGAAATGTGACGATATTTATCACATTTTTTTAAATAATTGTTTTTTGGCTATTTTCTTTATTTTTATTTTTTGTAAGGAAAATATCAGTAAACAAACATTAACAACAATAACATACATAACAACAACACAACATGACCAAACCAAACAACAAAAAAATGACAAATAAATCTATATATTCATTTATAGATATATATATCTATTTATTTTTTTGTTTTGTTTTTGTGTTTGGAGATCTTACTGCAGGTGACGTCCCTCCATCCCTGCAGTGAGACGCCTGCGGCCTCACACATGTGGACATACGAGGACACAGAGGCGCACATGCAGTCCTCACTCATCTCACATGCACAGGTGTCCTGCATGCAAGCCTGGGGGTCACAGAATAACGAGAGACTCAGACATAAGCCACAAACTAACTATAATATAACCGAAATGATTAAATATTGATCAGTGAGATCACATTAATCACTGTATATGATTATTTATATATGATATAAAAATACAGAATCAAATCTTACAGCTTCATAGACCTCGGGGCATATCTCAGAATGGCATTTGGAGAAAACCCCTTTGGGGTCGGACAACATTGAGCACCAATGCTTGGCGTATCTTTCTGTAAAGATGCAAAAATAAAGACAAGAATAAGTCGTTATAATGGTGAATAATATAAAAGTATGATAAATATGTTATGTAACGTCAGTTTGACCACTGACAAATCACTTTGGACAAAGTGTCTAAATAATAATGTGATGAAATATAATACGGTGTAATGCAGAACAGTTATTTACCATTCTCGACACTGAGACTGCACAGGTTCGTAATCTTGTTCACCACATCAGGGCAGCTGGGCTGCGTCTTCCAGGTGTTGGCGAACACCGTAGCTGTCCCTTCAACCAAACCGTTGAGGGTCCTGAAGTCGTCGGCGGCCACGTTGTTGAAGTCCCCACAGAGGCCTGCATGGGACGGAAGCACAGCACCATCACGTACATGTAATGTACACCCACACAAGACTTGGCTTCAGTCTCTTAGACCTTTATTAATTAATGAATTTCTAAATATTTTTTATTAACTTATTTGACAAAAGAGCATGCACCCTGAACAACATACACCTCAATTACAAAACTGAGGTATATTTAATTTGAGAAACTGCCCCAAAAAAATTTTTTAAGTGAAAATCCATAGCATTTAAAAAAATTTGTATCCCAGAATTAGAATTAGAATTAGAGAATTAGAATTCAACATCATTTCCTTTCTGGAAATGTTGCCTTCTAATTGATAGATTTTCTTTCTTTGTCATTTGAGGTGGTGGGGATATCTTTCATCTGAGGGTGCAGTTCTTTTTTGTGAATGTTCACAAAAGCGTGCCTTTCACCCTCTTGCACATGCCCGATCTTTGCACTCCTGGTGGGAAAGGTGGACCCCACCACTGACGATGGAAACAGCATATAGAGGAGCACATACAATGGCTGTTTCATATAAAGTGCCAGCTAAATTAAGTATCTAATATGGGATTCTTTAAATCATAATAATCGTATGGATTACCACTAAATTGAGCCCAATGAGCCATTTATTTTAGTGAACTACAATGCCAAGACGCATCTTTTAATCAAATGAGTTTGAATAAGGAAACCTACCACTGACTTTTCCTTTATGGGATGCACTAAGTGTGATAAAGAGCTGCATTATGGGAGTCAGCTGGATCTCCAGCTGAAGCCCATAGTTGGTGTGGATGACAATGAAGAATGTCGATGGTTTGAAGATCGTTATATCATCTGAGGAAAGCAAGCAGACATTTCCTTCATTTCACTGATGTTTTGTTGCTTTGTAAAAGAGGATAATTCATCCAGGCAGGAAACTCACCAATGAACAGCGGCAACTGCGACATCAGTTTATTGTAAAAAACCTTTCCATTTGCTTTGACCACAATCATCTGTAATTTGGAAGGACGACATTATGAATGTGATTAAATCATCAAAACCTTCTCCATCAAACCGGGAGTGGAGAGCGTCTCACAGCCAGCCGTAAACACCGTCCACTTTACCTTCTGCCCTTGATACGCCAGAGTAACGGAGCCCAGACAGGATTCTTTGTCTGATTTTCCACATTTGCCCAGGTCACCCAGAATGCTGAAATGGCCATTCGTTGCCTGTGAACAAGCAAAGACAAGGTTAACGCCAAATCTATTTTCTGTTTTTCTATGTTGCTCCCTGCTGCTATACATTAATTTGACAGTCAACGCTGTTATTTATTTTACACATTTGTTATCCTACGTTATCTATATCTATATAAGAAATCCTCCACGGCTAAACTTTCATTTGAGTGGTCACCACATTCGGCTGCCATATTGGTGTTTATATTGCATCAATTTGGAGAAAAATCTGGCGCGAAAGGAGGACATGAGATTCTCTGGAGGCGGCCTTCATAACAACATGTTTTTTACATATTCAAATGAATTCAAATGTCCTCTCCAGTGCATCCTTGTAGATCAGGGCCAAGGGGTTTCAAAATTCATTATCTCACTACGTGTGACCATCAGGGAGCGAGTAGTGAGGGAGTAATTATATTTTACACTGAACATCTCGGTTAATGCGGCTATATATTGCTCTTAATTGAAAAGAAAATATTTGAGTTATCTTGACATTCATTTAAGCCCCTCACCTTGGAAATGGTATATGAGCATTCTCCGTGGAAGGTGTATGTTTTCTCATCGTAGGTGAAGATGTGGGAGCCTCCGAACACGGAGCACGTCGCCGGGCTGTTTGTGTCCTCGCAGCTCCACTTGCCATGGGTGCAGATGCTGAAATTGAAGTTTTATTAGTTAATCTGGCTGACCGTCTCGCTCGTACAGGATGCACAGTACGACAAACGTGGAGGTGAGTTCCTACCATTTCTGAAAGGCCCTGGAGAAGGACTCCCCGGGCTGGTAGGACTTCCCGTTGTGTGTGCAGGAGCACTGATGCAGGGGAACGCACCCGCTCTCCATCACGTCATCGAACACGGTTCCTTTGGGAAGGTGTGCAGATGGCGTTAGTCTGGAAGCCACAGCTTACATAAAGAATGTGTAAAGTGTTTTCATT
The DNA here is from genome assembly GCA_900302355.1 of Cyttopsis rosea. NCBI lineage: Eukaryota > Metazoa > Chordata > Actinopteri > Zeiformes > Parazenidae > Cyttopsis > Cyttopsis rosea. The sequence continues at coordinate 37,152 of OMKR01050163.1, read as the reverse complement.
TTAGTCAAAGTGGCCTCTTGGCGTCGGTTGAAAAGGCACCTGTGGGACAGAAGCATCCATCTGCACAGTGCTCTTCACACATCTGGCTCCTCTTGGGGTTGCTGCAGGTGTTTGTGCACGGGCTTCCACACTCCTTGTACTCCATGTTGAAGGGACACGTCTTTGCTGTGAGGCCAAATTAAACGTGAAAATTAAAAACAAGGGCTTCTCTTACTTTTGGAAAACCACTCTTCTCGTATAATGGAAGGAATATCTATATGCCTGACGAAGGTCTCTGAAATATGTCATAGTTGTGCATAGTTTGCCTTAACCCTAACCAACTCCTAACCGTAACCTAACCCTAACCTAACTCTAACCCTAACCCTAACCCTAACCAACTCCTAACCGTAACCTAACCCTAACCCTAACCCTAACCAACCCCTAACCCTAACCTAACCCTAACCTTAACCTAACCCTAACCAACCCCTAACCCTAACCTAACCCTAACCTTAACCTAACCCTAACCAACCCCTAACCCTAACCTAACCCTAACCCTAACCCTAACCAACCCCTAATCGTAACCTAACCCTAACCTAACCCTAACCAACCCCTAACCAACCCCTAACCGTAACCTAACCCTAACCTAACCCTAACCCTAACCAACTCCTAACGTAACCTAACCCTAACCTAACCCTAACCCTAACCCTAACCCTAACCCTACCTAACCCTAACCTAACCCTACCTAACCTAACCCTAAACAACCCCTAACCATAACTTCACAGTAACCTAACCCTAACACACCCAGACCTAAACTTAACCATCTCTAACCTAATACCTAAACTTAATCAACTTTAACCTTATATCAACCTTATGCCAATGCCCAATATTCAGGGAGTCTGATTAACAGACTGATCATTGTTGACTGGTTGGCACTAACCTCTACCACCCCTTGACTCGGTGGTAAATCAACTTATAGTTCGTTTATAATGAGTGACTATCAGACTGGACTATCCAAGCACAGTGTCCCCCCCTGTCCTCACCACAGAGCTGGGCGGTCTTCCACGGCTGTGGGTTCCCTCCAGCGTGCGCGCACTGTCTGGAATACTCAGAGACGGTGGAGCACAAGCAGCTGCTGCTGTTTCCGTCGCAGCGGCACAGGTCCTTCACGCAGGCGGCGGTGAAGGCGTCCGTGTCGACCAGGTCCTTGCAGCTGGAGAACGCCGGGCCAGACAGCAGCTTGGCGCACAGGCCCGTCTGCAGACGTCGATGATTAGAAGGAGAATCTACGCTCCGAGCATCTTATCATTACACGTCCGGAGACACATGCAGTTCCTCTGTGTCGTCTTTTAAAGAAATTGTACTTTTTGGAGTAGATTTATGGAAAATATAACATTTTACTTTTACTTTTACATCTTAAAAGAGGTATATATATGTATATATTCTTTACTCAGGCACATTTTGCCCATCTAAAAAACATGACTCATTTGGTCACAGCTCTCCCCCTGACTCGCTGCTGTTGTTGATGTCCTTACATTACATACTGTACGCAATGTACAGTATGTACTACAGACCATTTCCTATTTATTTATATATTTGTTATTCTTTTGTTAACAATTTGCTGAATTTTGTTCTTTTGTTTTGTTATTTGTTTTTTACATGTCTGAAATAAAAAAAACAAGTAGTAGTTATAACCCAACCATGAAAAATAAAACACAACTACAAACACTCTAAATAGACTCAATCTAACTATGACTATCTATTTGGTTCAATATTTTACTACTCTTACTCAGGTTTGGATATATTTTTTTAAAGGTATTTGAGTTGAGTGAAACTACTTTTATATAGAGCATATTCAGGGTTCCCACACAAACCTGAAATGTAATAATGTAATTTTCCCATCATGGAAAAACATTGAGACAGACTGATATTTTTTCAGTATTTGAGCCACATCTGCACCATCTGCACCCCCCACCTGATCTTTGCAGTCTCCGGCGCTCTGAGCGGCGCCCCCCTCGCAGGTCTCTGTCGGGCCGTCCACCTTCCACAGCTCCCCGTACTCTGCGGCGCTCAGCCGGGCTTCTGTTTGTTCAAGGAAAAGGCTCTTTTCAGCGACGGAGATCGTCAGCTCGGCAGAGATTCAACTGCTCGGTCGCTGAGTTTTTACCGTTTTGAATGAACTCGTCCAAAACCTGCACCCCGTTGTAGTCGCCGCACAGGCCGCACGTCTGATTTTTGAATTTTTCATCCAACTCGACCTTTTAAAGAAGTAAACGTACAAGAAGGACATTGGTGTTGGTGTAATTAATTTGGAACAAAGTCCTCTGTTTATTCTTTAGCCAACGAAACAATCGATTTTTACAAAGACATTCAAACTGCCCTTTAATGGAGCTGAATATGTTCCCAAAATATTTTTTTATTTAATATCTGTATATGTTTTGTAACAGTGATCTCAGCAATTCTTGTTCATACAGCACCTTCAATGATAAAACCAGCTGATCAAACCAGGATAAACCAATTATTTTGGAGAGACTTGATCAATCAGTAGAATTCTGTTATTCTGTCCTAATATTCAACATGAGATAAAACTGCGTCTTGATTAATAAAATGCAGATTATTTCAATGGTTGTTATTTGAAATACATTACGGCAGCATAAAAAAATAAAAATAAAAATACATACCCACAGTGAGTCATCCTCATTCCACATCACAACTAAACCCAACTTCGCTGCGATCTTGACGTAGGATGTCGTCCTCTCGATGGAGACGCCAAATTGGCTAAACGGTATCGTGACACTGCGGAAAAGAAAAGAAAAGTGGGCTCACGTGCGTCTCCGTTCACAAATAGCGCTCGCGGAACGGGAAACTACATCCATGCGCACTCACCGCTGGTCGTTGACGCTGATGGAGCCGTTGAGCAGCTCCACCACGGCTCCGTCCAGCTTCATGGTGACACTCCGGATGGAGGTCACGCCGCCCGCCTCCCGCCACTGAAGCTGGATGTTGAAGGACTCGTAGGTGCTCTTGCACTGCGACGTCACGACGTAGTTACAGGCGGAGGGAAGCTGGAAGAAATCTCCATCGAACGTCTTGATGTTGTGGTTTCCCCACGTGCTGCAGAACTGCCCGTTGTGAGAAGGTCTCACCTCTGACCAACGTGAACGATGAACATTTTTACGGTGAAATTTTATTTGACTGAAACTATTGTTCTGTTATGTGACGTTAAAGAAAGACATGACACGTACCTTTCACTACTGACATTATCGATCCGGGCTCCATCATCACTTTAAGAAAGAGAATAAATAATACATTTCAGATTATGCCTTTACAGTACATTGTTACTGACATTAGAGTATTTTCATCTTTTTCCACCTCACTCCCCATCGGAGGAGGAGACCCTTTTCACTTCGATATTCTTATCTTGACTTCAGCCACAGCGGAACACTCTGGAGCACTGGATCCAGAGCGGCCCCTCGGTAAGATCTAAGGTCTGAGCGGAAGCTGGAGCCTGTGTGTTCTGGTACCGACCAGATTCTGCTCTGGGTCCCACGCTGAGGACGAGCCACGCTGCGAGCCATCCCAGAGGTGTCCTGGTCCCTCTCATCTTCCTACACCACTCCCTGCTGCGACGGGGATGCTCGAACCGTCGGCCTTCACGCTCCTTATGTTATATATAAGCGCGCGGTGTGTTGATAATTAAGGCGCGGTGGAGTAATTAAGCTGTGCGCGGGTGGTGTCCCCGTTGTTGTTTTTGTGTATTTGTGACGGTCCACTCTGATGCTGCTGTCAGATGTGTTTGCAGATACACGCTGTTATAATTACAGAATGTTTCACCAAGCGTCATCTGTCTCACCCTTATATTTTCATGTACGTGTTGACTCAGCAGCCATCTACTCCTCTCACTGGACCGAAACCTTTCTCGTGTTGAGATCCGGGTTGTCCCTTCACAGTGGAGGAAATGTTTTGACACAATTTATCTGGCTTTGCCATGATCTATTTGTAAAGGGCCAACTGTTTAATATTTGCTCAGGACGTGAAATAGCCACTTATGGTGACGAGCCTGGCTCTGTCATTCCACATTTAGTTCAACCGATACAACCCGAACGACTATTTTAAAAATCATACTTTAGATTGTCAGTGCATACTATTCTATGAAATTCACCTTCCCCCAGGATGTTACTTGGCATGTTAACGGAAATCTACGGTATTTTTAAACTTTTTCGATCATCAGGAGCCAAGCGGAAAAAAACAAACTGGGTTCCTCAAAGGAATTGCAGAGGTCCGCAGTGAAATAACTTTTATTAATTTGTTTATTTATTTATTTATATTTAAAAAATTAAATAAATATAATAATAATAATAATAATAATAATAATATATGTGTTGTTTTTTTTACAAATATATATACCCAACCTCACCTCTCTAATCTACATCCCTCTAATATATCTCTACTCTACTCAATGGAGAATAATTGTTGAATTTGTCGATATAGAGAAGTAATACAACATACATTTTGTTCATAAAATCCTGTTTGTTTTCTTGGCCGTCAATATATGACGTTGATTATGAGTCTGTGCATCACAGGACAACGGGTCGTGTTCTGTGAATTGACCAGACTGCACAAACACGCACAATCAAGTCCGAGAGGAATAATTGGAATTATTGGAAGGAGTATCAAACCCCTTTGAGAGACAAGCAGAAGTTCTCAGGCTGAATTACATTCATGACACTGAAGCTACCGGTCATATGGTTTAAATCATTGTTCAGATCAAATATTTCAGAGTACAGGAATACGTATGGAGCTACTTTTGTAGTTATTGGGTTTAGGACTGTGCCAGTACCAGGAAATTCTGTTCAAAAGTTAAAAAGATAAAAAATAAACAGATAAACGTAAAATACTGAATTAAATTTGATATTGTGTTACATCTCTATAGCGACAAATTAATCAATTGAATCATATCAAATCATTTCATAACGATTTGACAACTCTCATAGTAGAGAGTTTGATATAGTGAATTTAGTTGGTGAAAGGGTTAAACACCCTCCGTTGCTGTGTTTGTTTTCCTACTCAGCAGAGAGATGAGTGCGCTGCAGATATTTGCACAGCAATAACAACACTGCAATGACATGTATACTTACTGATCATGGTTTTCCCCCTGTCGTTTCTTAATTCTCCTTAGAGTTTAACTGATGATGGGAGTACAGCTGAATATACAGTCAGGGGCTCTAGTTCTCCCACTTTCTTTGTAGAAGCCATGTGGACAATATGGATATATGGAAAATGTGATACTGTAGATGCAGTTACTGTATTAAATACACATCATATTATCAGCAGTGGTGGGAATGAACAAAGTTCAAGTACTTTGTTGTTACTTATTTATGTTTATTCAGACATTCAACTTTCACTCATTTTAAAGCAAATATGTATACTACTAGAAAACTAATAACTTTAGTTCCATTAAACTACTGATGTAGGATTGCTCATCGATGATTAATTAGCTCCATATCCTTGTAAATTACTGACACCACCTGTATTATTTTATTGCAAATACTAACCAGGATCTGCATGAGCATCATCTGCAGAAAAAGAAAAAAGTACTTTTACTTTTAATACTTTGAGTACATTTAAGAGCAAGTACTTATAAACTTTAATGTAAATAGAAATGTCAATGTGGTATTTTGACTTTTACTGGCGTGATGTTTGAGTTGGGGTATTTGTAATGACTGATGGTTGTGCCTGCCTCAAGGGTTTGGCTTCTTCCACCTGTTTTCGACTTGTTTCAAACTTGGTGCTTCAAAACAAATGTGTATTAGAAAATGTTATTGTCTCTAACCCAGACTGGTCTATGCTGCTGGAGACTTTAGGCAAAAACAATCACTTACAGGGACATGCGTTTTTAATGTCATGTCTGACTCATGGCCTTCTATTCATGCACTTTAATTGAGTGTTTTTTCCACCATCATCAATGTAGGACTCCCACCTGAACACCATGCCTCCCCTTAGTCAGTGCTTTGATTGGATTGAGATCAGTGTGAGGCTGCAGGACAGGTAGTTGCCTATCCAGCCTGTAGGGGGCAGCGTCTATACCTCTGGACGATGTAGACACTGATCCACCACCAGGGGTCGCTAATGAGAAACCAGACTCCCAATTACAACAGAAGTCAAACTTAATCATAAATGTAGATTGTTTTTAGAAAAACAACAAACTTTGTTGCTTTTAAAAATGATGCTGATTTCAATGAGAAATGTGGCTTTGTTAAGCCCTTTGAGACCAATCACTAGAGACCAACGTGTCCGCCTGAATCTGACGTCATTTTAAGTCGACGCGGATGCGTAGCCATGACAACATACCTGTTCTGCCGGCTTTTAAGCGGAGCGGAGCCAAGTAACAATACAACGGGAAGTAATTTGTACTTTTAATGGATTTAGAACAGCGTCTGTCTTATCAGCCGCCACTGCGGTTGTTACTCCTCCAACGGCGTTAGTCCCGCCCGCGGCGCTGATTGGCTAATCATTAGTCCAGCCGCGGCGCTGATTGGACCGAATGTTTTTCAACCGAGAAACCGCTATTTCATGTCACGATGCCAGACCAGAGGAATCAGTACACTCGGTGGAGTCGGCTGATTCAAAGGTCTGGACCCAGGCAAGGCAATATAAATATAAATATAAATATAAATATAAATATAAATATAAATATAAATATAAACTTGACTTGATTTTCCAAATCTAAAAAAAAAATAAAATGTAAAAATGCTCTAGTGCAGTAAATATTATGTGGAAAGCTAGTCCCCACACATTTTTATTATAATTAATTAATTAATTATTTTGTATTTGCTAAAGTACTTATATTTTACTACTTTCAGTCCATTTTTTATATTTTGTGCTCAGTTATTAGCATAATTATGCATAATTTTATGAACATTTTAATTACAAAAAGTTTAGTTACAATAAAAAAAAAAGGATCTGGAATCAAAGAGACGCCACACAGAGTTGCATTTTATCATCTGATAATTCATTTATTTTCATTAAATAGCACACACAGAGGGGAGCTGCGCCCTTCACATAGACCTTCAGACCAGCGTGCGTCTTTTGCGGGCCAGCCGTCCTTGGGTCCTGCTGCAGTCGCTGCTTCTGCAGCCGCACTCCTCCACGTGCGTGTAGGTGTAGCGCAGCACCTCGCCGTTCAGACACTGCAGATCCACCGTGCGGTTGGTGAAGAGCGACTCCTGGCAGCAGGTGCAGGTGTGCTGCATGGCAGAGGCCACCTTAGAGTACCTTGAAGGGAGGAATAGAACTTAAGTAGGAAATAATACCATGACTTGAAGGATATACCAAAAAACATGCCAGGTAGACACCGGCAGGCGGGCAAACTCTTGATGTTTTCTTGGTTATTGACGACCTCCATCTTACTTGGAGAAGGTGTTGCAGGAGCCCTCGCAGTACGGAACCTCCACCGCCTCCACAGACTGGCAGCCGTTGTGGAGGATGTGCATCCTCAAGGATCCTAATTTACAAGCCTTCTCCCGATCCATACCTTTTAGAAAAACGCTAACCATTACGTTGTGTTCATCCTGGATTCATCCTAATAATATGGATGTAAAAACTAAAACAAAAAACAAAACATCTCCATACTCACAAATTTTACAACAGCCATTTGCAGCCGTCTGAATTGTATCCTACAGAAAAGACATCATATTTTAAAACCATGTTCAAGGTTTTGATTGCTCTCCTTGTGATGGTGAAAATTAGTCAAAATATTGACAAACCTGTATAAATTGCAGGTTGCAAGGTCCCGGTCTGTCCAACACTTGTGACGGCGAAATTTAGCACCAAATTAAATAAATTTCTATGTAATCTGCGCGATTGGCACATTCACTTCTGGTCGCGAAGTAAATCATTGTGAAGTTTCACGTAGAGTTCAACCTGCACCAAATTTGACAAAATGGTGCAGTCGACCAATAGCAAAGCAGCTTTTGCGTTGTTGACCTTTGAATGACCTTTGAGCAAGCTATGATTCTAGCTGCGTCAAATCATCATATTTTATACTAAATAAACACACCGTGGTTTTCATTGATCCGTGAGGAAGGTGTAATTATATTTCCACGTGTTGCCGCCCACTTTGCTAAGACACGCGAAGGAATTTCACACGTTACATTCTACTGTATTCTGTTGCTATTCCTGGCACGACCGGTGCCTAAAACGCTGTATCACAGTTAATCCAACTTCCGTGTCCGAGGCTCTGAGCCGTACTCACAGGTTGGCAGTTGCTATCCTGGAACGGCGGGCAGAAGATGCTGGAGCTGCTTGTTGAGAGTGTCTTGCCAGTCTTGATGCAGGTGTAATTTTCACACTTATTCTCAGATGGGGACCAGCTTTCTCCCGGCTGGATGGACAGAGTCAGAAGTGAGTCTTTCTAGGTGCTCTGCATCCGCATTCAATGACGGCAACATGATGTCGACACACTTACGAGCAGCAGCTGCTTCACAGTTCCATTGACACTGATGAAACAGTGTGTCTGTTCACACTTCCCACAGCATTCATCTGAATCACTCTCAACATACGCATATCCCTAAAAAAAAAAAAGGAAGAGGTCACTCACTCCAGGCTCACTTAGATTCCAGAAAATCCTCATTTTGCAGCCTTTAACAGTTTAGCCTTAGATCAAACAAAGCATCGTTCCTTTCTCAAAAACATGAGAAAAGTATGATGCCAGTGTTCACTTACCTCGTCACAGTTCTTGTCACATTCTTTGAATTCACAGACTATCCTGAACAGACCCGAGTGGGCGTCCACCTCCCTGGTACAGATGCAATCCTGACACTCGATTGTCACTGGCACTGAGGCTCCAGGCTAACGAGTGGAAAACACAAACCTCTGTATACTGACCCTTGCAAACTTGCAAAGGTGTGGCAAATATCAGAAATGTACATCAAAATAAACCCAGATGTGAAACTGCAGTTTGCTTTACCTGGTATTCCAATTCTTTGTAGACACAAACTCTTTTTGGCTCTATGTGAATGAAGGGGACACAAATTATGGTCAACAGATAGTCCAACGAAATAGACACGTAATCTGGATGTCCATTTTATGGCGTACCACAGGTGTGCTCTGAGCAGCATTTTCCTTCAGGGACAGAGATGACAGGCAGATATCCAATGGCACAGTTCATGGTGATTAATGGGCAAGTCCTGCTGTCACATTCTGCGGGGATGAAATAACTCCATGAATTACCGCTGTAGAAGTAAATAACAAATAAATAAATAAATAAATAAATCACACGTCTTACGGCAATTGTAGACAGAACAGCATGGGTCCGAGGGATTGGTTTGGTTGACAAGGACGAAGCCTGGTACGATGCAGCTCTCCACTGGGGGCGCGGGGCAAACCTTGGGTTTGCAAGTCACAGCCTTGGTGGACTCCTCGCAGATGCAGTTTTGGCAGTTGTGCTCAAACCTCTCATTAAACTACCAAAAAGAAAAACGTGCTATGGTGAATCTCATTCTTGGAAAGAAGATATAGGAACAACAATGGATGAAAAGATGTTTTCAGGTCGCAAAAATAAGAGAAGTTTCATCTCACCTCACGGGGGATGCCATCTGAATCAAGACATCCTGTATGAACAAAAACAATGTGTTTGAGCATGGTTGACATGATATGATTCAGTGGTGGGACTTGCAGGCTCAGAAAGCAAAAGCCCTTTCTATTTAGTTATTTTTTTGTTAGATCACTGGATTTGCCAATAGTCTCAACCCAGAGGAACAGCTAATGAGTGAAATCAGCTGATCAGTGCATGGGTGGAGAGAAAACATGGCAGGATCCTCTGATTGATACTTACTGTAAATTGCAAAACAGGTTAGACATACCACATTTTTCAACACATATTTCTGACTCTTTGTTGAAGAGCTTCATGCCGTCTGGACAGAAGCAGCCCTCAGTGTAGAAGTTCATCGTAGTTTCATCTGGTCTGTAAGATTCAACAGTTAATGAGAACAATACTTTTTCAGCTGTATTCTCCATTCTATGCAGTCTTTTCATGATTGACCGATAGTCGCCACAGGCATCACTGCCACTGTGACAATCGGAGCTGACTGTAAAATACGCTGTACCGCCAAACCACTTTAATTGAAACATACTTGTCTTCACAGGTTGGCGGCTCTGCGGGTCCACATGGCTTGTAAACTTTGTCTGATGGGCAGTTGCTGGCTGCAAGTTGAAGAATCCATACAGCATCAATCAAATTGTTCTTTGTAATTTGTGGAAAATATCTTGTCCAAAGTATTTGTAGATTAATACACAACAGCTGAACTCATGCGATATACAGGATGTTTCAAATAAATGCACCACTAACCCTAGCGACTCAATCCATTACTTTTATTGATCAGTAAAAGCAATGAATTGAATGGATTTTGGCATCACATTTTTGTACTGGGGGAATTCCTCAATAGTCTTTGACAGATGTCAGCGTGGTATCTGAGCAATATCCAATACCAGTATTGTAGTATCACTCGTGATTAATTCATGTCTTTCTTTTCTTTTCTTATGTTTCTACGTACATTTAAATTAAAAATGGTTTAGCTTACCACACAGTGTGGTGTGGTTTCTCCAGTGCAGGCACGCCCCTGCCTGGGCGCAAGCGCCAGCGTACGCCTGCAAGCTGGTGCACTCCACTGTTGGGTTAGTTACATGGCAGCTATCAAACAGACAACCCTCGTAGAATTGGTCAGGTGAGACAAAAGGATGGCATCCCTCAAAGACACTGTGGAAAAAAATACCCCCCAAACAATAAAGCTGTTAAGTTAACCAATTATATCAAACACCTTAAACTACATCACTTAGTTTATAATGATGTGAAAATGCTATTGTTTGACAATGACTGAGGTAGATGTGTGCAAACTTGTACTTTGGAACAGGAAACATGTACCTGCTCAGAAGCAGTCCGCATATGGAGTCTGGTTTGCATGGTGTCAGTGTTGGCGGAGGTACAGGAGCATTGGTGGGTAGTACAGATGGTACATGGCAGTCTGGCTGGTCAATATGCTTTGCAGACCAGTAATCAGCCATTATAGCACAACTTTGTATGACCTTTCCTCCAGGCAACATGCAGTCATCAGCCTGGTTGTTGGTACATGTTCCTGACAGGACAAATAGTTATGAACAGTGAATAGTATGAATAGTTACTTCACTTCAACTTCAACTTCAAAACTTTCCAAAGTGAGAGTTTGATTGTGTGATACTCTTACCACAATGCCCCTGTGTGTTGCGGCCAAAGCTTTTGAATGGCAGGGAAACACTAAATCCGACCACTCCAAATGTAACAACCACTTGTAGACGAGGTATCTCTAAAACCAGATTAATGACAGAACTTAGGACTTTAATCCCATGATTTGAGAAGGGCAGCGGCAGAGTTACTCCATCAATCAGAGCCTAAATAGAAGGGAAGAAACAGGGAAATAATGAAACAGCTATTACAAAAAACATATATATACTGTATAAGATTGAACCTGCAAACATATATTACCTCCAACTCTGCTGCTCCAATGAGGTTATGGTTCTTGAGGGTGATGACTTGTGACCCATAGGAGACAATAATGGAGCGAGGACATGATACATCTTCAAAGGGATCGCAGAACACATTGTCGATATAAATCTTTAAATTGTACTTTGCTGTAATCTCTTCCATCAAGACATAAGTACAGTTCCCTTGGTAACTGTAGAAGAGTCCATCAAATGTTATATAATGGGGGTCGCCCCAGCCTTTGCATACACCTGTGTAAAGAGAGAAACTTGCTGTTTTCTAGCATTTGTTACAGCAAAACAATTGAAAATGAGAATGTGAGCATTGTTCCAGCAATTAAAACTCACAGTCGCAGACATAATGTTCGCAACAGTAGTTCTCATCATACACAAGAACTGGTTTGTTTCCATTGGTGCAGGTAATTTCTTGAAGCGGTGGGCATTCATATGGTATTATTTCTACTGTGTTGTTCTCAATGCACTTGGCCATTGTGCAATTACACAACAAGAATGTCTCATTTTGCTGGCATGGGAAACAAATCAGAGCTGAGTTAAAAGCATTCAGACGTAACATATTGACACAAAAATAGGCCTTTTTAAAAAAATGAACTGGATATGTGAAGGTTCTTACCACTTTATCCCATTCGGGGCATGTGGGTACAGGTGGTGGTGATGGTGTTGGACAAGACTGAGTTTTGTTCAGAATCTCACAAATATCAGAACAGATCATTGTGAGACAAATACCCGACCCAATATATTTCATGTCGAAAATCGTCTCCCCTTAGAATAGAAATAAAGGTGAAAATTTAATTAAACACTGGTACACCTTAAATATACTGTATAACATCCATTATGGTCTCAAATTCTAATAGCCCCAGAGTAAATGCCTGAATGACTCCAGCTTAAGTAATTCCAACAGGAATTAAATAAAACTTTAATAAAATAGAAATATTTTTTTCTTACCTGGTTTATAATGTGTGCCATTAACAATACATAAGCATTCAGTCGTTGTTGATATAAAAGGTGTTGTGGCGGTGCTGGTTGTTGACGATGTTTCAGGCGGTGAAGTGGTGATGTTGCTTTCGACAGGTGATGGCGTTGTAGCGGCTGTAGTATAAGTTATTGGTTCAAAGGTTGTTGGCGTTGTGGAGACAGATGTTGGAACAGTTGTTTCTGGCGTTGTCGTGGATGCAGCTGTTGTGCCGTTTGTTACTGGAGGACTGGGTGGTGCAGTAGTTGTTACAATAGTAACATTTGTTGCTTCAGTTGTAGGCAGAGGCGTAGTTAGTTTGGTTGTAGATTTAGCAGTCGTGCTACCTGGTGTACTCTGGGGTGTAGGCTTAATGGTAGTGCTGCCCACTGTTGTTGATGAGCTTACAGTGGGTGTTGAGGTGGTATGTCCAGTTGTAGCAGTAGGTGATGTAGGTTTGACCGTGGCTGCAGTTGTCACAGTGATTATGGATGTTTCTCCAGTTGTAGACAGAGGCGTAGTTGGTTTGGTTGTAGATTTAGGTGTACTCTGGGATGTAGTAGTTGATGTTATAAAAGAACAAGATTCATTTGTATGTATGACTGTTGAATTGATGCAAATTGCATAATAGCACATCCCCAAATTGTCAGTCACGTTGTAAATAACGTCATTTTCAAAATATCGAGTCTCATTGTAAAAGCATCCATCACATTTCTCAACACATATCTGAAGATCTTCATCAAATAGGGGCCTGTTTTCTGGGCACACTGGGTAACAGCCTGTAAAAAAAGGGCAATTAAATAATATAGCATAGTGTTTATAATATATTAAATGTAAAAAACAACCTGTACATTCAGTGTTCGATGTATGCATACTACATACGAATACATTCATTTTATCTGAGTAAAAAGTTAGAATTTAGATTTTTCCAGGCCAAAGCTTTATTTTTGCTTTGCACCAAGCTAATGACGAATCAAACTGGCTTCTTACCTTCCAGGATTGGCAACCGGTTTGTGCACACTGCTTCTGGATTCGAACAGGTCTTGTAACAAGGTTCGTGACAAGGTCTGTAGTGCCATTCGCATTCATCCGGGTTATTGTAGTAATCACAAAATACAGCTAGGAGGGTGAAAACACAAGACGTTATCCCCAGCCCCGGATCCAGGCATAGGCAGGTCTAAGTCTCACATGGGGGCCCGGATGGAAGGGTGAAAACACCAGTTTAAATAAACTTTTAACATTTAAAATAATTTTGGATTTAAAGAAATGTGTAAAACCTTTAAAGTTTTTTTTTTTTTCACGTGACACTCAACATGTTGAAATGTGTGTGAGAAGTTCTATAAATAAGCATTAATTGTGTGTATAACACACATAAATAACCATAAATATTTGTGATACAAATCCAAAAATTACAACAATGTCCATTTAACATATTTACAATTTGCTGTTAGCGGAGAGACATTTTAGATGGCCCTGACCAAAGTCATAGTTTACTTACGACATATTTCTGGGGTTCTCCATGCAACACACACACCAGCCTCATTGCATGCCTGAGCATAAACTGCGACCGCCGTGCACAGACATTCACAATCTCCTCCGCTGTCACACGCACAGGAGTCTTTTACACAGTTTTCAAAATAGGGAATAGGCTCGACCTGTAGAGCCATGCACAACGAGTAATGGAAAATGTATATATATATTATATAAGTTGACATCCAAAGTCATTTAGTGAATCAGATAATATGTCTTATTTTACCTTTTTGTGGCAGTCTTTGAAAGTCTTTCCCTTTATAATGCTGCATTGCATTTTAGCCCAATTATGTCGATTGGGTCTTAAGGCACAAGAGTCAGAATTTGCCTCCGCATCTCGGCAGCCGCTCGAAGCCTTCCAGCTGTTGGCAAACTCTAGTGCACTGCTCACCAGCATCTGAGACTGGGTGGTGAAGTCATTCTGCCCATCTCCGTTAAAGTCTCCACACAGACCGCATACCGTTGCCTTCACAATCAAATAACATGGCACTTCTGTCAGTGCTTTATCAGTTTATCAGTGTGTATGTGCATTTTAAGAAAGTCCATACAATACACCATTAAAAGCACTAATATTATAAAGAGGAATGGAGAAGCGTTAGCATTCAGGTAATATTGTCACATCCTAGATATCTTTCAATTTAAGTACTACAGTATAGCATCTCCAACCAGTTGAATTTAATAATGCTAAAATACACTACTGCTGCAACCAGGACAAGGCTGACAATAAAAAAAAAACAAGGCTCAACAAGATTTCTACTCTTCAGCCCCATCTCTAAATGTTAACTGTGACCAGAGGTTACTCACCATGTGGTGCGGTTCCAGGATGATGCGAACGGTTGTTTTGCGATCCCACAGAACTGCCAAACCGATGGCTGCTTCTACCGCCAAATACATGCCGATGTTCCTTATTTTGTACTTGATGTGGTTGCCATTTCCCAGGTCGACTACCTCGTGTGTTCCATCGATTAGTTTCACTTCTGTTCTCTGTAACGTCAGGGAGCGGTCGGTTACTTCGGTTCACAATGCAGCGTATGATCACAAGTTGAGTTAGTAATTTTTAAAAGAGTGTACACTTCATCATCAGGTCTCACCCCCAGCTGAATTCTGACAGATTTGGAGCAAGTGGTGCCTGTGCTGCCGCAAGGTATATTTTCGGTGATAACTCGGAAGGTGTCCTGTACTGTGTTGTTGCCACATTTGTTCTTAAACACACAAAAAAAGGAATTTGCAATGTTAGGCAAAGTCTCTTTTACACATGAAAGAATAAAAAATCATATTTCTATATAGATTGTATATTGTGAAAATTCTAAGTATGCTAAGACAGAATAGAATATGATTTGATTGAAGATGCAATGTTCATCATTCAACAATGATGTGCCCTGCAAACCTGCCAAATTGTCTTTGGCAGGTTTGCAGGGATTGTTGATGTCGGCTGGATCGAACCGAGCCCCCGTTCTGTACTCATACAAATAAAATACTGAACGCAATCCATACTCAGTAGACCTATTCACGCAAAGTTGTTCTGGAAATTTCTGATATCGATATAGAGAGTAATAATTTGAGACCAAGAGTGAACTGCAACAAAAAATTGAGCATTGTAGTTATTTGTATAATTTTGGATGCATTATTTACCTGAACTGCAACATAGGCACAATTTCCAGTGAATCCATACGTGCGCTGATCAAAAGTGCTGTAATGGCCACTGCCATAAATGACGCAAGTTCCTGGGCATTGTTTCTCGGTGCACTCCCAACTTCCCCTCTTGCACGTACTACGTAAGACAATTGATAAACAGATACATTACAAATATACAAATATACAAATATTCTAAATTCAAGTATTTAGAATATTTCAAATAGTTTGAATAGTGAAATGACTCATAAGGTATTAAAAATAAATATTGAATATTCACAATTGAGAACAAAGAACTCATATACTGAGAAGTTTCTTTCCGTATCCCACGAAACAGAGTATGTAAATGAGGTGACCCTACCAGGTATTGCACTGATTTGGGATTTGACTACCAAGAGCGTAGAGTGACCCGTCATGCTGGCATGGACAGTCCTGCTCCTTCACACAGTGTCCGTTTCCATCGTCGAGCAGGTTGCCAGGGCACTGACAGCCTGATTCACACTCTGCTGAGTACTGGGATGACGGACAGAAGACAGAAATAAGACTTTTAGACAAAAACAAACATTATGCACACTAACTAGTTTGAACAGTGATAAATAAAATCCTTTAAACAGGAACTAGTTAGTGGGCGGATCCACTTACACAACCATCACTGTAAAGATTCTGACACGTTCGAGCACACTGTACTCCGAGCTCGCCTGCGGTCGCACTGGAGCAGTTGAAGAACGCTTTAGGGCCAGGACAGGCTGAAGAAATAAATAAATCAAATAAATATACAAATACTGTATACACACAAGGAAAAAAACCCATCTAAATACAAAATACAAATGGTAATATGTTGGATGTCAATGAGATACAGACAACAAATTGAATACATAAATACTTAAAAAATATAAATACATAATAATCATACTGAATGAGCGGGTCCTCCAAGAGCGGCAGTGAAGCCGGCCATTGGTGCACACACTGCAAAGAAATAACACCAAAGATGTCAACACCAAGGGACATACAATTTAAAACTATTTAACTTTCTTTTTTCTTCATTCATTCAAATAACTTTCAAAATTTTAAACGGGGTATCTGACGTTGCCGTAACTAACCAGTGTTCTTCCTTGACGCTGATCGACTTTCCCGGCTTAATGTGAACTCCATTGTGAAAGCAAGGGCATTTCTCCATGGGGACACAGATGCCGTCGCCGTCGAGGAACAGTCCGTCGGGGCAGGAGCAGCCGTCCACAGGCAGGAAGTCGGAGGAGCAGCGGTGCTGCTCGGAGCTCAAGGCTTTGCACGTCTGCTGGCACCTCTGCAGCTTGTAGGAGAAGCTCTGTGACGCCGGGCAGCTCCTTGCGAATGAATCTGTTTTTTTTTTTTTTTAATGCAGTGAAGTTCACTCAATATTCGTGTGACGCAGTGAAGAGGCAGCGTTAAAGTCAAAGTTCAGTTTGCGTAAAACGACTGAAAAAGCCTAAAGTTCTTACCGCACACATTGTCCCTCCAGCCCGTCAGAATAACTCCTCTGGATGCGCAAGCTCGTGCATAGGAGGAGAACACGGCGCACAGGCAGGCTTCGGTCTTCTCACAGTTACAGCTAGCGTAGGTGCATCGCTGCGGGGTGTGACGCAGTTAGTAGGAACACTGCAAACCATCCATCCCTTTCCTTACCGCGCAGGGAGACACCCAGAATGGGATGCCAAATCACTTTACTGCCATAGTCCTGTAATACTAATACTGTCCGGAAAGGGCTGTAGAGGCCGTTTAGAGGCTCCGCAAACGTAGTATTTGCCGGTACAGGAAACTGGAGCACCCAGAGGAAACACACGCAAGTGCAAGGAGAACCTGCAAACTCAAACCTCAAAGCCCGGTCTGCGGAGCTGCAAGGCGGCGGCATTACCCGCCGCACCAGCGTGACCGCCTATTGAGACCCCAACAGACTTTATTCAGATGAGATGTACAGTACACTACCTTGTAGTATTCCTCAGGATCAACCATTGAGTGGCAAGTTGCAAAGGTGCTTGTCGGACTTCTTAACAAGGAGCACCAATGCTCAGCGTATCTCTCTGTTGACAGATAAACGCAGCTTGTGAGGAATATTTCAGTCCAAAAGGGGAATACAAAGATGGCTGCTTGTCAGAGGCGCTAGGCTTGTTGAAGCTCCTACCGTTTTCCACGCTGAGGGAACAGGGGTCATCGAGCCGTTCCTCTCTGTCCAGGCAGGTCGGGTTGGACTTCCAGGAGTTACCGAAGGAAGTAGCGGTGCCTTCCACCATGCCCTGGGGGCTCTTCATGTCGTCGGACAGCACCAGGTTATAGTTCCCACACAAACCTAAACGAGAAAAGATGAACACAAACAATCGGCCACAAAAGCGACATTTCCGGGCTCCCCTGTTACGATGATTCTTCGGTCGTAAAGTACATTTTAAAAAGCGATGTTTTGGGCAGACGTGAAGCTCACCTCGTGTCTTTGTCTTGTAGCTTTGTTCCAGGGTTACATACACCTGCATGACCGGTACGTGTTGGATCTGGATCTGCAGCCCGAATGTAGTCTGCAGTATGATGTGGAAGGACGAGGCCTGAAAAATGTTGATGTCACCTACAAATAAAGACAAACACAGAGGTTTACTCAACAACAACAAAAATAATTTGACCGTGAACTATTGTTTGAATGAAAGAAAGAAGGAATAAAATAGAATACGTTGATTGGTCAATAGTGTCAGTTGGCAGTCAGTTATTTCTGAATAATGACCGCTGTCTGTTAATAATGACCTGTGTCACAGGCACTGCAAATCAATATTCCATCTCAATAAATTGTGTTATTTAGTAAGTAGCCGTGTAATATTGACCTTAACACACATCTTGTGTTCAATACAGTGCTTAATATTTTTTAACTTGCCTGTGTGGTAGGGCAAGCTGATGAATTGCATGTTGTGGCTCACTTTTCCATCGGCTGTAAACACCAAGACCTGCACACAAAAACATCAAAATACGCAATTTAATCAAAACAGAACATAAAACGTATAAAGTCTGACAAATGTGATCAAAATAATATTTTCGGATTAAAAGGGACCCCTCACATTGTTCCTGTCGTTGTTCAGCAGAACCTTCAGAGTCTTGAGACAATTGTCAAACTCATGGCTCACACAAGGAACCAGCTGGGCCAGGACGGTAAACCTGGGACTCGCATCATCCTGGAGAACCATGATGGAAGAAGAGGTGAACACGGCGAGATACGTTTTATTTTGACGTTTACTAATAATTACAAACTATAATTTGAGCTAATGAATCTACCTTGTTTTCCACTTTGGCCAGGGTGTAATAACAATTGCCGTGGAAAATGAAGGCTTTCCCATCGAAGGTGGTGACATGAGAGCCCTCCTCCACTGCACAGGTCGCGGGGCGTGGAAGACTCTTGCACGACCATCTCCCCTCATAACACGTACTGGAGAGAATTTGGATCATTTATAAAAACATATAATACTCAAACCAAACTGGGCCTTGCCAGTAATATTTGCAACCCTATATAATTCAATCATACTGTATAGATACAGACAGACAGACTGATCAGACAGAATCAAATGTTCGAATCGAATCTAACATTATATTACATTATATTATATTGACCTTATTATCCATGACTGAGACTTAGATAATTTACAAACAGATCAAAAATAACTGGTGTAAAATATCAACAATAATAAAAATATCATATAATATGACATTAGATTAGATACAATGTTTATATTATAATAAAGAGATGCAAAACAGTTGACCATACCATTCTTCCCTGTCATGCTGGTAAACCTCTCCACTGTTGTAGATATTCTTGTGCTTACATTGGCACTCAGACTGCAGGACACAACCTCTCAGTGAAATATCATCAAACACCGTACCTGAATGAGAGAAAGGCAGCGTGTATATTTAAGTGCAATTCAAAAATAAAAGAGAAAAATGCTTTTGTGTGTTGCGAGGGGCGTATGTGCATGAGTGACTAACCGGGAGGACAAAAGCAGCCGTCCATTCTGTGATCCTCACACAAGGAGCTGGTGTCTGAGTAGGTGCACGTGTCCATGCAGGGGGAGCCGCTCTCCTCATACACCATGTTGTATGGACACTGCTTAGCTGTAAGATAGGATAAGATTGGTTAAGATAAGACACAACTTTACTGTCCTACCAAGATTGGAAATGTGTCTTTGGTCTCAACACATTCATTCCCATTCTACAATAATAAATAGATAGCATGCCAGTAAGCACAAGCTCACACTCATACAGACACACTCGGTAAGAATAAAGAAAGAAAATAAAGAGGGAATCAGCTTTTAAACTTTACAACGAGGTACCCAAACCACACTGTCATATTAAAATCCTCAATAAAAGGATAAATAGATAGATAGATCACATAAAAAACAATAGGCAATAATAATAAAGTACAATAAGAATAGAATAAACCAAAAAATTAACTACAAATAGATAAATTGGCAGTATACAATAAATCAAAAGATTAACAAAAAAATAGAAAAATGGCAATATACAGCGAACTAAATCAAGTATAAAATTAATAATTTTATTCAATTTACTTAATTAAATTAATAATAAAAAAATAAAAATAAACCTAAAAATAATAATGAACGAGAAGAATGGAATATAATAGAACAGAAATATAAAAATAGCTGTAAATTAATCTCCATTTTTCATTACAATCCACTGACTTTGCATACATTGAATTTAATCTGGAAGGAATTATGCAGGAAAACAATCTCATTATTTTTTCGGTGCTAAAGAACTACATCTTACCGCAGAACTCAGGGGACCTCCAGTTGGGCGGCTGTCCTCCGGCGTGGGAGCACTGGCGGGAGTATTCGGACAGCGTGCTGCAGACGCAGGCGTCCTGCGTCCTGTTTCCACAGCCGCAGACGTCCTGCACGCAGGCCTGGACGTAGGGCTCGGGGTCCAGCAGCGAGGAGCAGGAGCTCCAGGACGAAGAGCGCAGCAGCTGCTCACACATGGAGCGCTGAGGGGGGTTCACAGGGAAGGTCAGGG